>NW_010587150.1:0-52543 GCF_000705375.1 Tinamus guttatus | reverse complement strand
TTCCTGCTGTTGTTAATACTCTCTGTGTGCTTCTCTTTCAGTGAGTTACACTATTTTCCAGTTGCAGAGTGATTAATACTACACTGTTGAATTATCTGAAATTGTGGTCACTTTCAAATATATAAAAATCCTGAATTTATCAAAATCCTATTATTAATTATCATAGATTGTATGCTGACATAAAACCTCATGTAGACTTCTAGACCAAAACATTGTGAATGTGTTCGTATTATGCTGAAGTAGCTATTTTATGCACAGTTAATTTGCTTGCTTTTTGGCATCATGCTATTCTAGAGAAAAGCAATGCTCATTTCTAGATAATTATGGCATTTGCTCTGCCTCTCTTACAAATATATAGATATTTGTATATATTTCTAATTATCAATTGTAAAAGCACTGTTTTTCTAGCTCAATTCTCCCCTCAACATTAAGAATGGTTTGGTTGGCCTTGAGGTAGTTACATTCCTGTGCAGCTGTTGTAAAGAGGATAAATCAGGCCTAGATTTTCTTTTCTTTTTTTTTTCTTCTTTTTTTTTTTTTAAAAAAAAAAAACAAGATCTATCACATCGATTTTTATGAAATTCCTTATTGGGGTAAGTAGATCTACTGAATGCGAGGAAATATTGCCTGCCTTGACGTAACCAATTCTTTCAGGGGACACAGGAGTTGAAGAGTGATGACACGTGCATTGTAAAGGATTGTCCAAGAACTATTTTAATATGTGTAGTCATGTACAGTCTGATTCTGTATAGGTCTAATGAAGTTTGAAATATGGATTTGACTTTCAAAGCTGTTCTACAGTGAAGAAATCCTTTTAGATATTCATTCATTGTGTTGTATATTTTTAAGTGTTTTTTGTTTTAAAGGATAAAATTGGCAATGATATAGAAACCAAACTTTCATTTGCACTTAGGTCCTTCAAAGACCATATGCAGTAGTTAAGACAGAACAAATTAACAGGCGTTTCTTTCCTTGTGAGACAGGGCCTGCTTAAGTAGGTTATGAGGCTGGTAGCCAGGAGACCTAGTTTCTTTTCTTAGATTTGCTGCTTATTCTTTCTGTGATCTTGGGCAAGAAGCTCCATTTAAGATCGTTTCCTTTTTCTTTTTTTTCTCTCCAGTCTATTTGTCTTGGAACGGAAAGATTTTTCTCTCTGTGTGCTCTGTACAAAAAGAGACAAAGTCTTAACTGGGACTTTCAGGCACTTTGTAAAACCGAAAGGTTCTCAGTGTCTGCTTCACTGTAAATAACCACGTAGGGAATAGGAATTACTTTGTGGGTTTGCTGCATGACCATTTCATATGGTACCTGTAAGAACAGGTCGCTGTGCGTCTGTGCTGTAGATGAAGGCCTCTGATGAAGGTGAGGTTGGGAAGCTTCCAGTAGCTCATGGATCCCCACATGGCTTTAGTTGGAGAGGAGCGGCTGCTCTGGAAGGCATCTGCCCTTATCAGAGGTGACGACGCTGTTTTTGGGGCTCCGTGCAGCCAGCTGTAGATGCAGAGCAAGCAGATGGGGGCAAGATAAATTCGTATCATCTTGCCACGTACTTAATGGCTTTATGACAAATTCTTAACACCTGAAGAAAAATACCTGGGAAGCTTCCTTGGCCTGGAAGAGGGGCTGCGCTCTTTGAGTTCTCACAGTTGAGACATCCGAAAGGAGAACCTAGGAAATGTAGGAATTCAATTATTGTGCCAGAAACCACAGCCCCCAAACATCCAGAAAATCTGAGGAGGTTGTTTGTTTGTTTGTTTGTTTTATATGGTATGTTGAAATTTCTTCCTTGCAACATTTTTTTTTTTGTTTGCTGGCCTTAGGGAAAAGCATTAGCTTTGAGGCACGGACATGCGTTTGCTTAAGAACTCTTAGGGAGTTCTTTGAAGAACAAATTGCGATAGATGATAAAAGTCCTGATGGCATGTGATGCTCTGCATGTTGGCTCTTGTTTACCTTTTAAAAAAAGAGGAAGCCTATTTGGCATTCTGATTCATACCCTAGTTTTCCCACGGAGTGGTAAGAGTTGACTCTCTCCTCAGTGACTCCTTCACGGCTTTTGCAGAGATGGGCCTGTATTAAGTGAATCAAAAATAGTGTTTTAATCTTTCCACGAGCAACCTGGAAAATGCGAAACCAATTTACATGTTTAACAGCTTACAAGGGAGCAAATTGTCCAACCGGAGGCTATTTTGAGTTTATTAAAACTGTACCTTGCTTTTCTTAAATGGCTTTGCAAAGTATTTTACCAAATTAGATGTAATTCTTTAAAGTTTGTTGGATGGTAAAAATTTTCAACATCTTGTTCTTGCATTGGGTGCTGATTAAAGTGTGGATTAACCTACAATTCCGTTGATGTTAATACCACTGTATATATGTGGGGTTTTTTTTGGTTGTTGTTTTGTGTTATTTTCTCGAAGTGGTAATTAGTATTTTCTCTTGATCTTGGGAAAAGTACTTTTCATCCAAATGTGCAATAACATACACTTGTGCCCTTAGATATTCATCTTGCGCTCTGGAAAAATTACTGTGCTGTGGTAACAGATGCTACATTTAAGAGCCCTGGTTATTACCCTCGTTGTCACCTACAAATAAAAATCATTTCACAGTAATGACAATAGCCAATTGCAATAGATTGAAATGCTCTTCCTGCAACAAAATATAATGAGGCATCATACCAAAGTCTGAAGAGTGTGTTGCACTGCTTTGTGTTTATAGTAACCGTAGAAATGCCACGGTCAATCACTTAAAGTTTTCCCCCTTACATCGACTATTTCTGACCCAGCATCATGATATCAAGTCAAGAGCTCGGGAAAAATCTTAAAATCACATTGCTGCCAAGTTGCTAGGCAGTTGTCTGGGATTTACCATGGCATTTGGGGTTAACCTGAAATGGTTTCCTACTTGTTGCTTTCTCTAATCTTCTGTTGCTGAGAATTATAGTGTAGTGGAGATGACTGTGATTCTGTAGTTCTTACTAGGGATTTTGTACGTCTTTCTCTTTGTAATTTAGGCAGTAATAGCTGTGGTAGCCTGCAGTTCTCTGTACTTTGCAGTAGTGACAATTCCAAATGTTTGTTGTTCTTCCAAAGAAATAATAAGTTGTCTTAAAAATATATATATATTTTTAATTAACCTCTGCCTATCAGAACAAGAACTGTTCTGAAATGGATATTGTAGTAGCTGAATCTAGAAGTGTGAAAGTTGCATTTTCAAAATTCTATTCTAAGTGTAAGGACTAAAAATAAAACCAACTGCCCCCCCATTTTTTTTTTTGTCTATTTTAGCAGTGTGTGCTCCCGTTTCCCCCCTCCCAAATTATTTTGGGAAGTGGCGAGAGACCCATATATGTACATATACATTGCCTCGCCAGGCGAGCTCAATTTAAATGCAGCCTATTAAATTATTTACAGAAGACAGTTGGCCAACCCATTGTACTGGGTTGTAGGAGCCAAAGGTCACTTTGGTGTGCCTGCTTGATTCATAGGGTAATCTGATACAGTACTTAGCTCTCTGCCTCCCAGTCAGTGGGTCAGACTTATCCTCTTATAATTATGAGTCAGACCCCCATAACTTTCAGGAAAAAAAAAAAAGCCAAAGCCTTTGTTTTAATGGTTTTTGATGAGGCCATGCAGCAAAATATAAAGAGGCTGCGATGCATCTGCCAAGAGGAGACCAGGATGTGTTCTGCAATAGTGCAAATCTGGGTGACAGTTTGATAGCTAAAACACCATACCTTTTGTTTCCTTAAGCTGCTTGTTCTTGCAATGACATCATTTGCAGCCATTAGGATACTAAGGCAGTAATGTTTATTTTTCAGATAGGGGGGTGTTTGTTTTAGGTTTTTTGTTTGTTTTGGGAAGCTGTTAGAGGGGTTCTTTTTTTTAGACAGGGTATTTATTCGTTTGAAGATTGTCTGCCTCTCCCTGAGGATACCTCAAGCACTTTCCATTGGAAAGAAAGAAACTTGCGGAGTGTTTTGTTTGTTTTTAATCAAAAAATGCATTTTGGTGAGCTCCTCCCACCCCACCCCCCCCAAAAAAAAAAAAAAAAAAAAGCTATGGGGATGATGTTGTGGTTCCAGACACGTTGCCTTTCCTTCTCCCCTGCCAGGCTGGCTCCCCGCGCGGGGCAGGTCAGTGTCAGCATGCAGGGCGAGCGGTTGGCATCAGGGGAGCTTGCAGGGGCGCCTGTCTCGCCGAAGCCTCCGCACCGGGGGGTGTTTTCACCAGCTGCTAATGCAAAGTGAAGGTGGCAGAGCATAGCACAGCTGGGAGCAAAATGTGTTTTGAGAGCTGCAGCCACACCAGCAGGATTCACATCATCAGAAATAGCGGCTGGAGTACAGGTTTGGCTTAGATGCCTGTATGCACTTGCCCATTTTTATTTTTAATGCTACCACTTGGTACATGAGCACAAATCTCTTCATCACAGTGTGTTCAGGATGTTGTGGAGTTTGCAGCCCCCAGGTTTTATTTCCCCTCCCTTGGAGACCCCGGAGGTGCTCCAGGGCTGTTCCTCTCCCGCGTCCCGGGTTCAGAAGTTTGCACTTCCACAGCGCTCCTGGCTGAGGAAAGGAGGAGTTTTGCTGCTGCGGCGGTTGGTGCTTTTTGGAGAGTGAGCCTATCGTGTTTCACGCTAATCCTAGGCGATAGCCACACAGCCTGTTTTGTTGTGGAGAGAGTCTTCCCAGAGCTCCTTAACCAGCTTTTCGGTAGTGGAGAGCAGGGCAGAGCAGCGCCTGGGACGGTGGCGGAGCAGCGGGTGCGGACCCCGGAGCTGCGCCGAACGCCGTGTGATCCCTGCCGGATTTCCCAGCGGTGGTGTGGGAGAGCTGGGACGGAGGCCGTGTCACGTGCAGCCTCCTGGAGGCCCAGGCCAGCGAGGAGAGCGGAGCCACCGCTGAGCCGGGAGAGGGGCAAGCATGTGCCGTAGGGCTGCTCCCTGCCTGGCCGCTACGCGCTCGCCCCGGCTGCTGCAAGGTGCCGCTTGCTGGGGCTTTTCTTTCTTCCCTTTGTTTTCTTTGGCAGCTTTTGCTGTATCCAAACAGCTCCAGGGGAGCTGTGCTGGCACGGCGACCTGCCTCCATTCCGGTGCTGGGTTAAATGCAGCACGAAGAGACCTGGACGGGGGGTTGCCGGAAAGGGTAGCGGGTACGATGGTAGAAAGGTTTTTTTTTTTTTTTTTTTTTTTTTTTTTGGAAGTGAGAGAAGTAGCGGACTCAGAAGAAAATGAAAAAGGAGTGTGTTTCGAGGTCTTTCAAACTCAAACAAAACCCTGGCTCCCTCTCACGCGCTGTAAGCTGGATAAATTTCTCCTCCTTGTCAAGACAGACAAAGAAATTGTTTCGCAGCGACGGTGAGCTCCCCTCCATGTGCGTGCAGCAGGTAGATGAGGATGACGAGACCTGGAGCTACAGAAGCCCGCGCAGAAAAGGTGACTCGCTTTCTCCCTGACCCTGGTGGCCCCGTGCCTTTTGTTTGTGCCCGTGTCGCGGGTCCGTCACAGCGGGAGCCGCCTGTGGCGCCGCACAAAAGGCAGGCAGAGCTAGAGAGCTTCTGGGAATAAATCTAGGGAAGCTCGACTGGAAAAACCTTTATTTTCCCACGTAGGAGGCGTTAAAGTGTTGGCTGTGTGGTATGTAGGTAAGTTTGGATGAAGGTTCTTGTAGCCAACGGTCACAGTGACAAGAGCACCTGGGCAGGAGCCCTGAGAGTCTCTGCTCTTTCTGTGGTATTAAAAGCTGTCCAAGACTGCCCTTGTAAGAGGCTGGGTGGCTTTGCTGCTTGACTGCCTTCGTGGTCCTGCACTGGAAGATTTTAAGTGTGTTTCGTTTCATGAGGACAGGTTGATAGGAAGTCCCAGATGCAAAATAGAAATGCCATATGTTTTCCCCAAGGAAACTTGCTGGGAACTGCTCCATAGACAAGAGACCTAGGCTTGCAAGCTGAGCAGTTCTGAACGAAGCCTTGACATATTTGAACCTGGATAATATTTTATATGAAACTTTTAAAATACAAAACAATCTTTGTTTTCTGTTTATTTTTGGAGCAGTTTAAGGTTCTTATTCAAGCATAGCTCTTTAAGTCAAAATGCATTTTGGAAATTTGTATCCACAAGATGGTGAAGCACTGTTATCAGTGCATTCCGTGGCTGACAGACAGTAGAGTATTTGTATGGTTAAAAATACTCAATAAAGGGATTGGATTGTAATTTCTCTAGGAGTGACAGAGCACTAGTTTGTTGATGGAAAGTCTAAGGTTGACTCACTTCTGCTATAAGGTGACTTTTGTAAGAGCAGACGGGCTCTCCAGGGACATTTGAACTTCAAAGCAGTGTTAATTTCATTTCTGGCAGAAGTTAATAGATATTTGATCAGAAGTTCAGTTTCAACTCAGAAGTAAACTCTGGCGCTAGCAAATGCTTTGGACACGGGAACACTAGCACAGGATGTATATACACTTGTGTTTTGCTCCCCACGGGGTAGGAGAGGATTTTAATCCATACTTTGAAGATTGTTTTTAACCCTTTCCACTGCTCAGAAGCTTTATCAAAAGCCCTGCCATTTGCAACAGACTGACAGTTCCTATTTTGTCTTGTTAATGTGTTCATAGTGTACAGCAGTGTCTGATACACTGCTAACACCTTTGGGACTAGGCGTGCTGTCACGTGGAGCTGAAGGTCTCCTGTTATTTGCTGCATGACTTCGATAAAGTTTCTCTCAACTGAATACTTGTAGTGTTCACACTACAAGACCACGATGGGAATGGAAACTTTACTGATGGATTAATGGTGTATTATTTTTTCTGAGAGTGTTGCTGTACACTTGATTTATGAGACATAAAGAAGCCCATTGTACAGATGTAGGGGGAGGGTGTGATGACCTCCCTAATTGGACAGTAAGATATAAAAACTTGTTGTAAACTTGTAGTTCCTTGTTCTAATGGAAACTACAATATGTGATTTTTTTTTAAAGGAAAATGGAGGGAAGGACAAATTTATAAAGCGTTTATATAGAGAGATGTATAGAGATATATGCAGAGTTGTACAGTCAAACTTGACTTGATAATTTGAAAATATCTGTGCAGTCTGCTTCGTTCTGCCTGTTTGGAGTTTTGTGTTTGGAAGGAGCTGATCAACTGGCGAGGGTGCCAGGGCTGAAAGGAGTCTTGGCTAAATAGTAGCTGAAGAACTTGCTGTGGCTGCAAGTGGTGCACCCGTCACGGAGAGCTGGATGTGCCTATGTGGTGTCAGAGCTCTTGGAGTCGCCAGCACCTGAGGTGGTGCTTTGTTTTTATGGTCAAAGGAAAAAAATGTGCGATAAATGAATACTTGTGTTCTCCAATTAGCTTGCTCCACTGGACCGTTGCGTTATTGCTTTGTAAAACCGAGGCCTCCAAACAGTCCAGGCTTCAGTGCTTGAGCTCACCCGCATAACTCAAAATTATGGCAGGACATCAGAAAGAAGTGGAACACACAGCAGGCTGGAAGGGTGTTTTATAGAGAAAATCAGAATTGTTTAAGTGTTTAAAAAACACAAAAGCTTTATCTATTGAAATAATTTTGCCTCCGGGCAAATTGACTAAGCGTATAAAATCACAGGTTCTCCTTCTACCTGTTCTTTGTCCAGGCCTACATATAAAGGAGGAAATGTTAATAGAATTTGGAAATAAATTATTTATTGTTTTTTCTTTGAGCTGTTCCTCTTCCTTTTTAGACCTCTTATTCTTTTGTCACTTTGCTGCTCTGCCCATCTCATATTACATTCCCATCAGACTGCTAGGTGACAGGCATAAGGGAGCCCATGTTGCTTGGTATTTCACCAGCAAAATGGCTAGTCTATATGGGCTGCAAACTGGGACTGCAAACATTTGCACTTAGGGAGGTTGGTGGGATTCCTTAATTTAGGAATGAATGTAAAAGTAGAAAGTAAATGTTAACTTGCAAACATATGACAAATCCCAATTCAAGTGAGCTCTATTTGTGAGGAACTCAATCAAGGTTTGATGCTTCATTTTTCATTTTTAAAGGCTGCCACACATTTTAGTGTATTTTGGAACCTGTAGCACTAGTTAGACTTTACATCTGATAAAACAATTACTGAAAGAAATCTTAAAATGTCATAGTAAACTGAAAAAAAAAACAGGCTTGTGTGAAATCTCTCTCACTGGACCCTCTTTCTCTCTAGCAGTCTGAAGAAGTTGGAAATGAGGCAATCATTACTGCTGCGTTTCTTGTCTTGAATCCGATTTTTTTAGTTCTGTTTTTTTAACCTTTTGAGGCGATAAAAGGGTTCTTTATGATGGGGGGGGGGAGAAGAGTACATGTGGTGAAATGTCATGCTCCCCATGTTTCATAGTGTTTTACTTGGAAAGAATATGTTGAGAAATGTAGATTTGTGGTAGCAGTAGCGTGACTTGTCCTGACAGAGAATATCTTTTTTGTTGTTGCTGTTTTCTTCTTTTTTTGATTTATTCCCCCCCACCCCTTTTCTTTTCCCACCTCTTCCCCTTCCCCTCTCTTGTGGACTTCAGTTCAATTGTAGACTTATCCAAGGTGGAAGGATCATAGATGAATCTGAGTGCTGGGACCTGTGGTGCAAGGTCAGCAAAGTATTAAGCGTGCACTTGTTTTAAACAGCTGAAAGCTGCGGGTTAGCAGAGTTCTTGGCACACTGTGGGATCATATTCTCTGCTGTATAAAATGGAGTTAAAAATTCTTTTCCATCAGAAGTTGTGCATGGTGTGGTGGGACACATGAAGATGTAGCTGAAGTGTATAAAGAGAGAAGACTGGGAATGCAGACCCAACTTGTTGGTAAATTTTCTCCCATGTAGTTTCTCTTTTCGTTATTCCCTGCACCTGCGCTGTGTTCGTTTTCTCTCTTACTTAGGTGTTTTTTATTCCTGTGATGAAACGTGTCTCTTCTCTGTGTTTTGGTGCTTTCCCCTGTGCATGGGAGGTATGGTGGTAGGCAGGTGCAATGAGCAGTGCGATGGTCTTGCCTTCAGGCGTTTTGAGATAGGCTCAGAGCCTTTTTCAGTGGGTGTGACATGGCAAGTTAACTTCAAACTAGAGATAACAAATGTGCCAGTTTGACATATGAATGTCACCATTACCTTGACTTAGAAAATGAGAAAGGTCACATTCAGTACAAGAACATCGTAGCATGTTTTGTGGATTTTTTTATTGTTTCTTCATCAGTCTATCCAGTTTAAAAGGAAAACTTGTGGCAGCAGCTCTAAGTAGAGCTGCCTTCTCACTAGTCTTGCTGATCCCCTGGTCCTATCAGTAGGAGTGCAGAGAAAGTGAGGATTTTCTCTGAAGCAGTTAAACACCCTTGAGCTCCCGACCCTATTTCTTAGCCAGTTTCCTCCTGATAGCGATCATCCTGTCAGGTGTTGATAAAGCACAATTAGTAGCCAAACCCCGGAGGTGATGCGTGGAAAGAAGCTGTTAACGGACCATGCAGAGATTTTTTTCTTTTTCCCCTCCTGCCTTATTCCGACTTCTCCCCCTCGGCTTTGGCGTCTGCTCATTTCTCTGTTTTTTCCCCACTGCCACCGTTTCACTTGGTTGGTTTCCAAACCTTATGCATCATGAGAGAGTCAAAAGACTTGGCTGCCTTTTAGTGCAGGCAGCACTACCTGAAAGGCAGCTTTGGACTTCGCCAGAGAAGCCTGATTTCTCAGGTAACTGCCTTCTTTGAAAGGCTGATTCAAACCGAGTTCAAAAGGTGGAAGACGTTGGTATTTTGGTCAAGTTTGGGGCCAAATTTTATTCACTAATAGAAAACTGTGTGTGGAGTGCTCCCCCCCTCCACCCCCGGCCCTTCCCTTACAAAAACAGGCTAAACTGGAAACTTCTCTTTAGGCTAAAGGGTCCCTTGAATGCTTAAGTACTTGTGGGTTCAGCCTTGGTGGTGTTGTAGCACGTCCAATATAAGTAATTGTGATATGTTGATGACAAATTTTGTCTGAGATAGCAGAGGTGTAAAGTTGGCTTCCAGGCCATTCTCTGCGCGCTGTCGCCTGAGATGACAAAGGTGCCAAGGAGTCAGGTTTCTGTAACCTGAACAACCAATTTGGGATGTTACAGGGAGCAGTTATGTCATAGGTGCTGCCTTGCTGTGTAAGGAAAACTTAGGATCTTTTGCCTTCGCTGTTTGTGCTTG
Source organism: Tinamus guttatus (assembly GCF_000705375.1). The sequence continues at coordinate 42,373 of NW_010587150.1, read as the reverse complement.
ATGTAAAAATTTGATACTGTTAAACATACTTCATGCTGTCAGTAAGTGTTCTTGCAGCTCAGAGGTATGAGCCACACTCCAGGCTTTGGATTTTCGTAATACTGAGGATTTTGCATTGTCAGGGATTCCTGTTAAAGCTAATCTTAGGGATTTACAACTCTGTTGTTGCTGACCTGCAGAATAAAACTTTGTTTTTGGAATAGCAGTCTGTGTGGTGGTGTTTGCATTCCCCCAATTCTCCCCCTAAAGTCCAAACAAGTTTTAAAACCTGCTTTTTTTTTTTCTTTTTTGGTGTGTGTGTATGTATGATGAACACAGTTCTTTAATATTTCAGTTTGGTTGAGGTGATTTGAGAGACAGAGAAATAATCACGTATGTGTTCAAAAGTTTTGCTTTAGTAATAAGGTGTGTGACTGCCAAGAACGAATAAGTTTCCATAATTGAGACTACTGAATCCAGATTTTCTGTGTTTCTCTAATGTAAGATTATTCAATTTTTTTTTTTTCCTGAACATTTTGTGCACAAGAGTGTGGTTGGGGACTTCACGACCGTTATTAAACAGGAAAAGGTCCTTAAATGTAAGAGAAGCTGGTAGCATTTATGGAAGCACTAATGTGTGATGTCTCTGTACCCGGAGACACTGCAGTTCAAGTTGTGCAAATGTCTCGAAGCTTTGGGTGAGTTCATACATAATAATCTGTGAAAACCTCAGTAAGTGTTTACTTTAAGAGGCTGGAGTAACTCCAAAACAAATAGTACGTGTTTTATATTCTTCTTCTGCTTTCTTTTTTTTTTCCTCCCCCCTGCAGAAGACTTTTTTTAAGGGGGAGAGAAATGAATGGTTTTACAGACATATTTTAATATACATGAGCATGCATACACAAGTCTAAATATTAAAAAGTGAGGCATTTAATGAAAGCATCCCTTTTTCCTTTCGCATGTTTTTTGTGTGTTCTTTTTGCAGGGATAAAATTGAATGTAATATATGGATTTGCAACATTTGCAGCAATTTGCCTATGTGATCAAGTTTACTCCTTAACGTTTAACTCTGAATGTCCCCTGGGTAAAACTGTGGATGTTGTGCTCTTTAGGAATTGGTTCTCAGCCAGGAGCAGACGCACTAGGCTGGAGTCACTGGCTTATGCAGTTGTCATCACATGTTTGTAGCATTGCGCAACAGAGGGTTGTTTGAAACTTTTGTGATACACAGTGGCAGTCAAAGCTCTTCATGCTGATAAAGTAGCTGGAGATACTGGAAAGTCCTGTGTTTAACTGCAGCTTGAAGTAGCGAGCTTTGTATGTTTGTACATACAAATTACAGACTTAAAACTTTTCCATCTTTCCCATGTCATCAAGTAAACATTGCCCACCATACATGGGACTCAGAAATAGCTAAAAAATATTAAGCTTCAGGAACAAGTTGTGCTTACTTAAGAATTTTTGACAGACTCATTTATTCAAACCCATAACTCTATTTGCATTTTGTCACAAAACTATGGTCCAGTCATGATTACTGTTGCCTGTATAAATTCTTGCAAAGTTTCAGTCCTCTGCTATTTTTACATGAAAGATAAGTTTGATTAAAGAAAAAAATTCTGCTTTGTCCTCACAATCAAAATATTTCAACTAGAATTAGTAACACAAAGAAAATAATGTGCTAACCTTACACATTTATGGCAGATTGTTCCCTGTTTCCCAGCTGCTACAGCAGCATCTGTTCATCTGCAGAAAGTTGTGACCAGAGAAATGCACTCTGAGCTAAAGGAAACTTCTGCACAGATTTTGACAAATACTTATGGCTAGTGTCACTCTTTCTGTGCTGTTGCCTCTAGGAGCCATCACCTTTTAGTCTGTTAAACCCCATGAAGAAGACTCTTGATCTTTTTGGGAATCACGGGATTTTTGTTCCCATGAAAGGGATAAAAAGAATACTGGTGGCACTGCATGGGAGTGGGGAATCAACATTTTAGAGCTGTTGTCTCAGAAGTTTGCTTTTGTTACATGAACAGGAAGAAAGCTACTGATATGTGTATTTAAAAAAAAAAGAAAAAAAAAAGGAAAAAAAAAAAACCCATATCTCGTCTGAGAAGCCTGAACCTCCACGGTGGCAGCTGCTCCCAGGGGAAGAAGCCAAGTTTTTCTGTTCAGCTCAGCACTTCCAGTGTCACTCACAGTTGTTCATTTTCTGACACCCTTTATTTCAGGACCACACACTCACCGCTGAAATGACACGCTGACTGCTTTCATCTCTTATGGTGCACAGTGACTTTCACTTGTAGAATAGCTCCACTAAAAGTTCCCTTGGTTGGTCTACGCAGAAGGATGTCATCTTAGGAAATACAAGGCAAACAAATTCAGTAGCACCTGACTTGACTTTGTCTTTCCAAGGAGTACAGAGAGGTCATTGTAACCCAGTTGCTCCTAGGCATTAGCTACATTGGACATTTAGGTTAGCGTGGTAGCCGGAGTAGTGCTGTGTATGGAATAGCACGCTGCTTTCCTGCAGCACTGTAGGAATCAACAGGGTGCTGTAAGTTTCATTTTGAAAATATGTAGTTTTAATCTTAACAAATGATTTTTTTTTGTCCTCAGAACTACTGTACTTTCTTCCAAATGCTAGCTGTTCCTTATATTGGAGTTAGTGGTTCAGTAGGGGGGGCAAAACTGATGTCTGCTGATCTTCACATTTTACTCACTTTATTTTATAAATGGGACTATATGTTTTCCAGCAAGACACTGTATACACTGCTTGAGACTAAACAATGTGTTGTATGTAGTTTCCTATTCATTGGCAATAAAAGAACATTTTATGAAAACTTTTGTTTTGGCGCAGTTTTTAGATAACTGTTTGTGAATTGTCCCCTAAAACTGAGGGAGCCTTCATTTTTGGAGCAGCCATAGCCTACCATTCTGGCAGGACATTTGCAAGTATCAGAGACTAGAGAGTAATAAGCAACTACTACATATGCAAAAAAAAACCCACCAGAAGTTAAAAGTTAAGACCAAGTTTATAAGTTTTGCAGGAGTGTGTTTCTCTATATTACAATATTTGAAGCAATTAAGGAGGCGGTTAGTCATCTGTTGATAAATTGTGAAATACATTGGCCTTTTTTTCAGCTGCAGAATCTCAATAAAAATAAAGCAAATTACAGAGAATTTATTAAATTCTGGATTTTCCATTCACACATCCATTCGTTTCTTTGCTGATATTATTAGTCTACTACTTCATCTGCTATCTGGTCTTTCCAACTTTTGGGTAGAAACCTCTTTATTGAGTTTTTCTTCTTTCTAGGAAATTATAAATGGAACCCCCATTATAACCTAATCATGCAGAGCTTATTGTTCCAAAGTATAAATTGAAGAATGCTCTGTTACAATATGTGGCAAGGTGCTCTTGATATCTAGGCAATGTGTGTTGGACACATAAGAGAGTGTCCCAAAGAAACGTAATTAATACATATGCCTTTGTGTCCTCTTCGAGCTTCCCTTCCATATGGAATGGCAGCCTCTGTTTGTCACTGAATCTTTGGGAAGCAGATGGCTTCCCTGGCTGCTGCGCCTAGATGAACTTGCAGGGTACCAAAGGGGCTAGGAGCTCTTGGCCTCCTTGCTCAGCGTGAGGAAGAGGAGGCGGCTTATGGTGAAGTTGTTCAGAACTCGTCAAATCCAGGATTGAGAGGACTGCATGTTGCCTGAGAGCGGCCAACAGGGCTGTTAAATCCACGTTGTTGGAGGAGCTGGCAACCATTCCACAAAGGTAACACGGATCTTTAATGAAGCCCTTGCTCGCACGGGGTGGAGGGGAAAAGGGGCAGGCAGGGACATGAGCCCTTCTCCCATTCATTCCACGGACCAGGCACCGTGTCCATTACCGCCGAGCAAGGAGCCTGCAAACGGGCAGGCCTGACTTCACGAGGGCCCAAGTAGGCCCTGCTGGTGCCCACGCACTAATGGGCTTGGCCTGCAGCTGCTGCCGGCCCTGGGGACACCCATCACAAGGTGCCTTCGCCCACAACCCCAGTGCGCGCTGCCGCTCTGCCTTTCGCTCGCGCACGTGAATGCTCTTGCTTTTCGGCGCTGGTGCTTTATTTTGCACGTCTGAGCATTGGCTCGTCCATGCGGCGTGCGCGCAGTTTGTGTTCGGTACTTGCCTTAGTGCTCTGAGTCGCGCACTTCTCGGCACCGCTCTGATGGCTCTATTAATTAAAGAGGCACCTGGAGAAAAACAGGCTCCTGACTTCGGCCAGTCATGCCTAACTCCCGTCTATACAGAGGGCGTAGGGGCCTATGAATATTAGAGGCCTGTGAATATTAGGTTGTTTTTTGAAACTGAAATTTATTTGTAGTCGCTTGTAATTTCTATAGCTTTTATTTTAATGATTTCCCTGTTGTAATCCAGACTGTTGTAATCTGGCTGGCCATAGCATACTTCACACTGTTATGGCACCTCTCATCCAGAGAAGGTTAATTCAGTTTTGTTAACCTTGAGTAATTCATGTGGTGCCTGTGTATTATAAATAGGTTTTGTTTTTCAGAAAGAAAATGAGATCACTGTGACATGTGAAATGGCAGAGCTAGGTATGAAATTAAACACTTGATTCCCAGTGAACTTGACCTGCTTTTATAAAGGCAGGAAACCCTCTGCATTCCACTGGAAGCAGCTCCTTGTATTGGGGTGACGGGTAGATAAAACAGAGAGCTGAAAGGCAAAGTAAATTGCCACCCTCCCCCATCTCCAATAGACTCTATTTCAGCTGGGACTGTGGAGAAGGCAGCAAATCTATTAAATTAATCAGGTCAAATGAGAAATAACTCATTTTGTTGTCCCTGCTCTGTGCTGCCATGTCGCACGATGGTGCCTGAGCCTCAGTGAAGAGGCACTTGCTGCTATACCCTGGGGTAATCATAGGAACCAGCTTGGGTCTGCAGCTGGGAAAAAGCTGGAACAGGCAGATATTCAGAAATATTTCCCAGTGTAGTGCAGAAGTGAAGCTTATAATAACTTATGAGCCACTGTTTTATTCTGCTGAGTGCACAGCTAGTAATGTGCTGGTTCAGTTTGCTACCCAAGGACAGCAAATGCTGAAGTGCAAGTTCTTTTTAAGGAATTGGATGTACTTTGTCCTGTAGCTTTAAACCAAAAGAGACCTGCATGAAGCAGTGCTGTTTTTAGCTTCATATTTCAATGAACTATTTCTCGTGTGCTAGGTACGTAATTTTTGACTAGGTGAAAATTCCTCCCAGCTAGTAGCAGTCATGTCTTGCACAGGTGCACTTAAGCCAGAGGAGGAACTGCTTTTCTTTCAATTTGTTTCTTTATGTTGGTGTTGAGAGTGTCAGCCCTGTGGAGTTTTTAGGTAAGGATGGCTGCTTTATATTTGGCTGCTTTGCATCCTTGTGCATGTTCCGGGGTGCAAACTGTTCTGTTGTCTCCTCACTGTGGGGCAGAACATAAAAGTACTGTTTGTCTTCTTGTCTCTAAATGTCATAATAGTGAAGTAATTTCAGGATTTCAGGTGTCTTTTCAGTCGCCTTTGAGTCTGCCATTCAAGTTACCATGTCACAGGCTCAGAGGATTCCTCAGAAAACTTTTGTTATCATGAATAATAACATGCTGCCTCCTTGCAAAAGAAAGACCTCAAAAGTAACTGGAGTGTGCCTGTGGTGAGTTGTTTGGTGTATGTTGTGTTGCTTTGTTTTGTTTTGTTTTGTTTTTCTCTTTTTTTTAATGACTGTGACCTGAAGATGCCTCCTTTTTTTTTTTTTTTTTTTTTTAACAGTAAAACAGTGATACAACACTACTGCATCACTTAATCAAAGATACTTTGATACGTAAGCCTTGCAAAGCAATGTTTTTCCTATTTACAGGCAGATCAGCAGTGATTTGAAATTGTTGGGTAGCACACTTTTTTTTCCAGTCCTTCATCTGAATTTCTACTGTAGCCTCAAGGTTATGTCTGTTACTGTTGCGATGTAAAAAGCCTTCTCCTTTTCACATAGTAAACTTTGATATACTTTTGTTCTCCTTGCACAAACGGGAATGTCCTCTTTCTTCAACTTCTGTGACAAAAAAACTCCTGGATGTATTTGGAAAAGTTGGTTACAGATTCCTTTCTTGACCTACATCAACTCTTGAAAGATTTTGCCCCTTCTGTGCCCTTTGTCTGAAGAGTAAGGCAAACAAGATAAGACAAAGTTATTCATGACTCTGTTTTATTTGTTTTCTTCCTCACTTAAGGCTGAAGATAACATATTTCTAAATAAACGTATTTTGTTTTCTATTTATTTAGTACCAAGCAGTTAAACTTGTAGCAATTCTTGTACTATATCACCCACTTGGGAAAAAATAAGTTTCGATATTCACAAAGACTTTTGTTTGTAATATTCAAGAGCCATAACGCAATTTCATAATTGCTGCATGTAATTCAAAGTGAAAATCTTGTCAGTCTTGTCACAACTATTGCAGGAATAGGGGGCAAAAAAAAGTTCACTTTCATTAACAATTTCCTTTTGATGAAAAGTATATACAGAAATAAAGGTTTTGACTCCTGGCTTCTGAATTCAAGTGTGACAGGAGGGGAGCTTTGTGCCTCTGAGTAAATGCCGCTGCTTTAGGGTTATATCTCTGTGAAGGCAATTTATAATCATTTTGGAAGTTTTGGTGAAAAAACGTTTTCTTAGACATCACTGAGCAGCATTGTCAGATATTTATTTTGTTTCTCTTGTTCCTTGTTGTTTAAAACTTCACTTATACCTTTGAGTATTTTGAAAATTTTGTGTCTCATGACAGTCTTAGAAGAGCTGTAAGCCCTGCCTCTGCACATCTTGGAGCATGTGAGTAGCTTTATGTTAGGTATTTCACTCATAATTTGGGAAGCTCCATTGACTACAAGCCACCTCCATGCATTGCGTTTTGCAAGAGAGGGTGTGCATCATTTTATCTCTTGTGGTAGGTAGGGATTGTTTTGAGTTATCCCCCAAATTAAATTAAATCAAATGCCAGAATTATCGTTGGGGTTATTTTACTTAATCACTGTGGGTACTGCTTTAAAGAATGTGCTTCCAACTTGCTCATTTGGAGGGCAGAAAGAAATGTTGCTTGTGTCATTAGGCTTGCTGTGATTTTTCCCCAAACAAATTTCATTTCCTGTAATAATTTTAAAATGCTTCTTTCCTTCCTTACTACATGAGGAAACAACACCTTAATCAGTAAAAAGCAATTCCTCAGGTAAAACTAGCTGTATAATTAGAACTGTCAAATGTAAAGTATTCTCTCTTTGTACTTTGAAGAATATGTGCTGGTACTTATCAAAATAATAGCTAATACATTTTGGGTTGGTGTGTGATTCCCAGCTGATGCTGTCTCTTTAAACAGTAGCACTGGGTATTCTACAGCTGCCCTCTCTATCTGCCCCCTTTATCACTGATGTGACCATTGTGCCTTGTATCCGTTTGGCTTTTCTTAGTACTGGAGATAAGTGGTGTCCATTTGTGACAGCTTTCAAGTTTAAAATTGTATTTTTTTTTGTTTCAACAGTCTTGTTTGGAGAGTTCTTCAGTGCTTTTTGTTTGTGCATGTGTGTATTAGCATAGTTCAAAAGGGAAATGTGCCAGAATGATCCGGGCTTTAGACAACCTTTTTCAAGAATTGGAGCCTCTCCACAGTATCAGACGTGTATGTCTCCACAGGCCACTTTGTTCTAAAGGAAAAGTTATTTAGTTAAATGTTCAAACAGCCCTATTTTCTTGCAGTCAAATTGGGATTATTTGCTGTGCAGCAACATGTGAAGCAAGGCAGAAATAGCCTAAATCTAGATCATTTTTCAGTAGTGAGTTTGCCAGCTCTGGGTTGTATTTTATTCTGTACTCTTTTTAGTATAATCTTCAGTATTAAAGAGAAAAAAAAAAAAGGTGCAGCATATACATATTTCTCTCAAACTTATTTCCTTTTATGAAGTGCATTTTAAAGCTAGGGTGCCTAAAGAGTGTTGGTGGTGCTTTATGCTTTCAACAGGGGAAAAATAACACCGCAGTATTTCTTCTGGTTGCTCTCAGAGTCAGTGCAAATTTCAGTGACTTGAGTAAGAAAGCGAATGAAGGACACACTTTGATGTGCCAAAATTTCTGACTTCATGTAATTAAAACTTTTCTGTTTACAAAGACCATAGCTACTCCTTTTAAAAGGTGAATATATGGAGAGTGCACAATTAAAGATGTCAGTCAAGGCCTCCTGTAGGAGGCCAGTCTATTTAGTATCTTGGAACAGTGCCTTCATGAGGGATGGCGATGGCAGATGGTGTTGTTTCCTATTCTTCTCCCTCGATGAGCAAGGTTTAGGGGGGATATGGTCCTGGAGACAGCGCTTAGCGCTTGTAGCTGCCTCCTCATATTCAGTTTGACATGTAACACTCTATATGATCAGTTGTGCTTTGTAATTTGCCAGTTGCTGAATATTTCTGCATTATTTTCATAGCATCCAGTAGGCCAATAGAGTGTCCCTCACAGCCAAATGAGACATCACACGTCAGAGAACAACTCCCCTAATGGCCTTTGGGTTGGGACCAGTTGTGATAGACAGCAAGTGTCACCAGGGCCTGGAAATGAGTCAACAGGCCATGCTCGTCTCTTCCTCGGCAGAATTATCCTCTTAGGAGCTTTTGGGAGACCTGCACCTCCCTGTAGGTGCTCCCTGGACCTACCTGGCGTAGCCATCAGTGTGCGAAGCAACCCCCGTGTTGAGAGGCATGGCCGGAGAGGTGGCCGTGGCGGTGTCCAGCTTTTGTGCCTTGTCACAGCTCTGGGTTTTGCACTAACTGATGGCTCAATAAGATATTTAGTAACAGTACTAGGAGTGCGGATAAAAGTTAGCTCTCTGCCTTCCCAGATAAGAACTCCTTTTAACTTGGCTTTAAAGGCTCTTAGCTGTTCTTTTATTTGTTTCGTTTTGTTTTTGTTTTTTTTCCACGTAATTTTTTTCTGACTCCATGACTGTGGTATTTTATGGGGCAGTGGAGGCATTTCAAAACCCCCAAGCTTGGTAATTAGGTCTCTATTGGAAAGTGAAGGGGTGTGTGTGTGTGAGGAACCCTTTGCCAAGGCTTATCACCTTGGTATGTTTCAGTTGCCATAGAAGAAAGCTGTAACTACTAGGCTTTAACATTAAAAAAAAAAAGGACTCATCTCCTCTTCCATATACTAAAAGGGAGGAATGGACTGGCCCTAGTGTGAAGAAAGGGATTTGGGGCTGTGAACACCAGGGTCTGTTACGGAGACCTGCAGGGCTGTCAAATTGGGACCCAAGGGGAAGGTGCCTGTTCTGCCAAGCAAGGAGCAGACTCTGCTGCCTGCGCTGGGTTTGTGACCTCTGCTGTTGGAGCCAGACATATGAAAGTCACCTGTGGCTATGCCTGGAAAATATCTTTTGTAGATCTGTTTCTAAGCAGCATGTTTCAGTCTCAGGTCGCAAAATACCTAGGTACCTAGGTCCCAATTGAATTTTTTTTGCAGAAGGCAAGGAGTAAAAAGCCCCTTTGAACACAGTGTCCAGAGGAAGTCTGGGCAGAAGTCTGGAGGAAGTCTGGGTAGAGCATGAGCGTCACAGCCTGACTTTCACTGCTAACACTTTCACGTAACTGGTTGTTCACCCTCCCTCTGTATTTGTCCTTTATGAGGACTCTGTCATCTGCTTTGGGCTTCTGGTGCTCCTACACCTCATGAAGTATGGCAGTTTTTACTGGGCACAAATGGGAATTGCTGCTGTTGTAGATGACCTGGGAAGGCCGAGGGGAATGCTGGACACAGCTGCCACAGGCACAGGTGTCCCAGCAGACACGGGGTCCTGCATGCCAGACTTGCTCTGCCTTCCAGGGCTGCTCGGGGTGTGATGTTTCTGAGTCCATGTGTTCTCTTCACTGCTGCCCTCCCAGGTTCCAACCCCATCCTAGGCTTCCTTCCCCACCCCAATTCTACCCTCCCCCAAAAAGCAAGAGCAGCCCCAAGCGAGACACTGGAAACTGTCAGGCAGCTCTGACTAATGTAGACAGCAGGGAGTGGTGTCGAAAATCCAGAATTCCCGCACATCTCACAGAAATATGCAGCCTGGCAGGTGAGAGACTCTGTGCTAGTGCTGCCTGTTAACGAAAGACGGCAGCATGAGCTTGCCCCTTGGGCAGTGGGTGATCCAAACAATGCTGGAAATGCCCAGGCAGGAGCAAAAAACGTAGGTGCGCTTCCCGCTTTGCTAGACACCACGGTCTGTCAGCTGTGAGATGCTCTGCAGGAAGCCCGGCTTTGTTAGTTCTGCTGCCAATAAAACGTGCGCGTGTCCCCTGGGTGCTTGCAGAGGCCTGGCGCTCTGGGAAGGGGGAACCGGTGCTTGGCTGCTGCATGCCAAATGGGGGGGTTGATGGTTACTGAACATACGTATTAAAAAAAAAAAATAAAAAAAATGGAGCAGAGGGATCAAAACGATGCTTTTTGCTAGAATTTGCATGATTACAACTTCTGAAAGAGAAGAGCTAGCACAGGTCACTGCTCACTCAGCATTGCCTATCTCAACAGGTAGGTCTCCACCTCTGTAGGTGCTTATGCTCCCTTACTCAGGCCTGTTTTATTTGTGTTTCATTTTAGCATTCCCCCTTTTGCAGTGGGAGCCGGGAAGCTGTAACTCCCATTCAGGCCTCTGTGTTCTCCTGTGAGCGGCGGTGGAAGGAGGAGCTGGTGAAGCGGGCAGAGGTTGCCTTCGACCGAGGGTGTCGGAGAGGAGGTCTGAGTCAGCCGAGGGCCTCCCTTGGAAAAGGGAGGCTGGCCCAAACCCTCTGAGTGAGACGCGGCCTAGGTGTTTATAGCCCAAAGCAGCTTTCAACTTTTCAGCAATTCACCACCACGTTGAAGCTGATTTTGTGTTTAATTTCTGAGGCAGTGTTATTGTTCCCCAGATCATTTCCTCTCCCTTGTTGTATTTTGTTTTTCTCCCTGGATAAGTGCAGAATTGATTTTTTTTTCCCCATTTTCCTGTTTGTAATTTCCTCTAGAATCTGTGATGTTGTTTCTCAGTCCCCAGTGGTGTGTTCACAGCTGCTCTCGGTCCCCTGTGAATACTGTTGATGTGCTCCTTACTTCCCCTTCCAGGTAATTAATGAGTAGATTTAACACGATTGGACCTTAAAATCCCACTGGTATCCAAGTAACCATCCTCCAGCTGCAATATGTTTTTATTTATTTGGCCTATATGAAACAGAGCCCCCTGAAAAATTGTAATAGGAAATAGCACATGTATGCCTGGAACGCCAGAAAATGGAATTAAGAAAAGGACCTTTGCTTCTTAGAGCATAGGAAATCTTAAAATTAGTGACAGTGGCAAATCTAAGTTGATCACTCAGGCAGATTGCCCTGTTTCTCTCGTTCTGTCGTTTTCTGCTGTCTAAGGTCGGGTTCTCTGTAAGTGTTAGCCGACAGAATCTCCATGTGCTGGATTTAGTCCCAGATAGTGGCAGTAAGCACAGTACTGGGGGTAGCTCTTTGCCCTTGATGATCCTAAAAGAAGAAAATACTTTGGAGATTGTGTCCTTCCTGTTCTGTTTCAGGAATAGTGTGATTGCAAGAAATCTTCATTTCCTAAACATCCTCCATGTTTAGTTTGGGAACCGCTCTCAAGATGCACAGAAAGGACTATACAATATTCAAAAAATAACTGTTCAGCGTTCAAAAAATAACCGTTCTCCCATTTGGCCTGTGGAGAGCAACTGACATGTTGTGGGAATGTGGTGCCCTCGGAGCTGTGGTGTTAGTGAGAATGTGCCCTTTGTGTGGAGAGAGTGCGGCACAGAGTGCCCTGTGCTGGCCCCAGCGCTAGGAGTTCACCCTAGGATTCATCTTAAAATGAAAATTCAGTAAAGGCATCTGCTGGATTTGACATGATAGCAGGGAAATTCAAAATAAAGTTATTTGCAGAGAAAATTTAGAGGCAGGGTGACTGTCTCCAGCTAGTGTTCAGAGACGAGCTGTCTCTGCTTAGTATTAAAATATGAGATTTGCAAGAATTTTGCTTATGCATCTGATGTTATATATTTGTATAACTGAAACAGAAAACTGCACAAACAAGAGAAGAATAGCCACACACTCTGAGAAAAGAAAAAAGAGCAGAGTTGGTAATTTGTAACAACAGTGGTGTCAAACTGAAGTGATATGTTTTCCTAAGGCTGATGAATTGATGGGTACAAGCTGAATCCAGAGCAGTGGCAAATGCTGGCGGATGAGCTGAAACGAGGGCACGGAGGCCGGCCGGGGCTGCCTGCAGGTGACGGGCAGCGCCTTTCCGAAGGGTTTTATCCGCCCGCGCCCGCTGCGGGCCGGGCCGGCGCGGGGAGGCGTCCGCCCGGCAGCTGGGGGGACTCGCGCTATTGAAATGTGTGTGTCTGTGTGTGCGTGTGTCGCTGTATGTAAACATTTTTTATTATTATTTACTGGGTGCGTTAATGAGAGGCAGCACGACTTCCCTGCTCCTTTTGTTCCGCGGGCAGCGAGGAGGACCCTCACTGCCTGGTTGCAGCCCTCACGGAGGGCGCGCAGCTGCAGACAAAAGGCCAAAGAAGGGCAGCTCCAGGAGGGATTTACCGTGAAGCATCTTCCCTGGCGGTGCTGCGCCGCGAGCGTGTTGGGGCTGTATCCCGGTAGAGTTGTGCTTCCGTCTGCGCAGGGTGCTGTGGCTGCCCGGAGAGGGGAGCAGCGTTAGTTACGCTGCAGCAACGCAGATGTGCTCAGCAGAAACTGCTGCGGCGCGGCTGGCTCAAACCTGCTCTGCTTGAGAGAGGCTCTTGGGTCCCCATGACAAGAGTCGTCAAGTCAGAAAGGGAGTGGTTTTATTTATTTATCTTTTATTTTAAACTTGCTTAAAGTGCATTTCTGAACCTAAAACACCAGGAAAAGCTTATTACTTTTGTGTGACATCTGTATTCCTGTTTTTATTTGAAATTGCTGTTGCAGCTGTCATTTCCTTATTGAAGTGTAGCTGCTGAAAAGCAACTGCAGCAGAGAGCTGTGGTAAGGAACAGCTCGGGAGTTTGTTTAAAAACAAGCAAACAAAATAACCTTTCCCTGGGAAAGGATAACAGTAAAGTTAAATACATGACTGCTTGTCAGACCCTTCTTTGTTGCGCTCTCAGAGTTGCTCCAACATGTTATCTGCATTTACTCTACTAAGAGTTGTTATGTGTGAAAAGATCACACTAAAGATCTGGGTACAAATTGCCAACCATAAATTTAAAATGACAGAAAGAAAGGTTCCTCTCCCCCTAGATTTTAGTCTAATTAATCAGTGCTCCTAGATAAAGCTTTAATGAGTTGCACAGCCCAGTTTTGCTGGGGTGTTGGTTGGTCTTAAATTACTGCTGTGTACACAGTCAAAAAAAAAAAAAACCCACCACACTTCAAATTTTTTTAACTGCTGAGCAAGAGATTGCCAGTTTGTGACACAAACAGTTCCAAGCATCACTGGAATTTAAAAACAAACAAAAATAACACTTTTTAAAGAGCTAGCTTAGAGAAAAAGGACAGAGGTTATTGTTTACACAGAGTACTTGGTAATTGTTTTCAAGTGATTTGAGTAGCTGGAGAGCAAATGAGACTAAGGCTCCTGTGATCATCTGGAGTTTTCTTGGCACCTAACTCACCTTTAAATTTTTAATGGCCTTTCTGTCTGGATAAGAGAAGCTGCTAGTTACAAGATGACAACCCTTTTTTAAGGCTGTGCTTCAAAGTGGTAGAGTTACTAGTTGTGCTGGGTAGTAGTGTATTTTGCAAAAGCTGTTTGATATATGTATTTTTTTTCCCTCGATGTTTACATGCACATATGCTGCTAACTTTCATTCGCTGTTTTTTTGCACTATTTTAATATGTGGTAGGAGATCTGTCTACTCCTGAAGAAGGGAAAGTTACTGTATATTGATATTGTTAACCTCTTGTATTTAATATCCTGAACTATGTCCTCACGGGCAGCGAGCAGCCTCTTGTCATGGCACCCTTCTCCCTTTCCTTTGATGTGCCGGGGGAAAAGAGGTGGCGCTGGCACCTCTGCCCCCGCGTCGGCAGCAGCCCCCAAAACGCTCGCTGCGAGGCCAATGCGAGGCCTCCAGCACCCAGGGAGCCCGTGGCTCCCCCACGACACATCCCAGCTGGGAGCGCTCAGCCCTGCGGCAGCGTCGCTGGGATTAACCCCGTGTACGATCCACAGCCTGTATCCATGTCGGATAAACCTGGGCATCTGCAAATACCGGGCAGAAGGGACGGTCCTGATTAATGGTTCTAGGTACTTTGAGTTGAAGTGATGCAAATGAAACATTTAAAATCTGCTGTAAGAGTTAATTCCTAGAAGGGTCATGAGTCCCAGTAGTTTGGCATGTGCTGACAAATGAGCTCACGTTTCTGTAAGACTTGCCTGGAGTTTCTCTCTGGTTCATAGCTTTTGTAGAAGGAAAATAGTGCCAAGAAATGCTGTAAAGCAAGTGTGTGCCCTTACTGCTTGCTGCTCTTGGGGAGTATTTTCCATCCTTGCTTGTCTTACAACTGTGGATTTGAGGGAAGCCTCTTTTACTAATAATAGCCAGAAGTTATGATAGAAGCTATCCATGAAAAATCTTAGGCATGTGCTGCTTGCTCCCTGGAGAGGAGTTCCATGATAGAAATGCAGATTTTATTTATTTTATTTTTTTTAAAAGATCACAGGCCTGCTCACCAGTTGTCTTGTGTGTTCTGTGCATGTAAGGACATTCCTTGGATTCTTTTCTTGGCAGTGTTCTCAAAAATATCCAGTATTTGGAATCAGAAACAGATTTTCTCTGATGCCTTCAAATAAATGTATTTTCAAAGTTGAGCCAGACCAGCAAAAAATTGTGCATCAAGTTGCTTTTTTTTAGTTTTTTGTTTGTTTGTTTTCATACAACAAGCAGCCCATATGACGGAGGAGGAGACTTGTAATTTAAATGAAGAAATCTCTGAGTGAAGATTCCTTGCAGAATTTAAAATATTTAGTTGAAGTCTGAGAAAGCAGCTGATTGTTTGTGTGGTATTTGTCCCTCTGACTCCAACCGATATTTTTCTTTTTGTTGTTTTTTTGTTTGTTTTTATTTCCGTCTCAGCTCTGTGTAATCCCATTGGGTTTGTGAGCCAACCCAATCTCTCTGCAGCCTGTGCTGTGTGTCATGTACGTTATTTCAGTAGTGCAAGTAACTTCGAGGACGTCTCATCTGAAATTCTTCAAAATATGAAAAAGTTTGAACAAATACAGTAGACTAGTTCACATTCTGGTAACAGAAGGCACAGATCTTGTGGTAATATATGTGGTCTGAACTTTACTTTTTTCCTCTGGAAATAAGTTCATTGCCTTTTGTTTCCCTCATGTCTCTTAGCCTCAGCTCTAAAGAACTAGATGGAAACAGCCAGCAACAGCGTCTTTAAGCTGGTTAACATTAAGCATTTGTATTGTTTACAGCAAAATGGCTTGATACTTGACAAGAACGGTGCAGTCCCTCAGAATTAAGTAGCAAGAAAGTGGTTGTTAGTAAATCTGCTTCTGTCAGAATGGGTCTTGCTATTTTTCTTCCTTTCTTCCTTCTGTGTTTTACAGTTACTCCTTCTGCGGTGCTTTTCCCATTAGGTTTTCTTTGCCTCTTCTTGCCCCCGTTCAAATTAATGATCACGTGGTTTATCTCTGATTTGGTCTGACACTTTCTGTTTATCCTGAGTAGAACTCTTTGTATAGTTTTGGTCTAAAACTTACATCCACGTGAACTCTTGAGATGGCAGCAGGATAATAGGTCTGTCAAACATGGTGTTTATATATAGGCTATGAAAGAAATCGGTGTTTACTTAATTATTGAACAGATCTTAGTGTTTAAAATGCTTAAAACTTTAAACAGTGTTGTCATGTCTTGCGGAAAAAAGGGAAGATGTAGAGGGGACGAGATATGCACGTGGCCAGGCGTGTTCTTCATAGCATTTGGCCCAGAACTGTCCTCTTCATGGCGGAAGGCAATGAATGCCAAAGGGAGAAGGAATTGCTTGTAACAGTACCTGGAATTATGGCATAAAATTGAATGTAATGAAGAGAAGATTATAGTTTTGAATAATAAATCCTCACTGAAATAGTCAGTTGTAGAAATAGTATTTTAGCTAAAATGTTGAAGAGTATTTCTGCTCTTTCTGTTAAAGTTGTGGCTATGTTGTGTGCTGTGCGCATGCGCACTAAGTAATGCAATTTCTGCTTGGAAGAATTTGCAATCTAAATATACTTTAAAGAAATATATTGGGAAGAGGGCAGCGTGCATTTCCAAAGGTAGCAGAGTAATTTGGCAGTTGAACCGAGGCAGCGTCCACACTTCCTCTGCCCTCTCTTTCTTGAGTCCGTTTGTAGCAGATGGGTCAAACAGAAAGTGCAGAGGGTCCTGCGGCCCCCGCAGCCGAATAGAGAAGAGTTTCATTCCCCAGCTGCAGTTTCTGCCTTTTAGAGGGTGCCTGTAAATACATTTGCTCACCGTGTTGTGCAAGTGTGTCGTTAGGGCCCTCAGAGCTGTTTTGTTTGCCTGCCCTAAAGAGTCCACCAAATGGCACAGGAGCTGCCAACTGAATGCCTATTGTTTTGTACAGTTTTCTGTTTCTTTCTGGGGGGGTAATAAAACAGGGTGTAGGCATGTATTTTTTCCGTTAAAATTTTAAGAACAGCAATGCCAGTGGGTGAAACTGGGCAGAATATAATCAGGCACTAGATAAAAATCTCTTCCTGCAGGTATGCTGGCCTTTCTCAGGACACAAAGGTCTTTCACGGGGTGAAATTTGCCCTAAAATTATATGGCAATAAAGCAAGTTGGGTAGTTTTAGTTGTGAAATCAGTTAGTATTGAATGTCTCCTTCAGCACACCTTTAGTGTGAGTCAGGAGAGACTTCTGTTTGGGCCTTGCCTTCCACATTAGAATTCCTTTTGTGCTTTTTAAATGCAGTCCATTATAAATACAAAAATAGATGATCCTCGTAGTCCTTGAGTTTACCCAGGCAGTGGTGTTCCTAGTCTTTAAGGCTGTGAGAACTGACATGCCTTGTCACAACAGTAAAATTAACACACAGCCTTTCCTTGGACTCTGATTTTACCTTCCCATGAGTGTTTGCTGTGTCCTGTGCCTCCCTGCTGCCCATCCAGGGTGACGTTCTGCATTGTGGGCTGCAGCAGGAGCTGCTTGCACCGTGTTGAACCTCGATACTGATGGTAAACCATCCATAGGTAGAAAGATCTGCTGCTGTTTCCTTTCACCTGCTAATGTTTGGTTTTAAACAATATCTATTAACCTTCCCCCTGCCCCATCTGGAGGATCATGAGCAGAGCACAGACGGTGACTGTTGACTTGGTAGCAGAGGGCAGAGAATTTTTGTCAAGTTTCAGAGAGAAGTCAACGCTTAATTGGAAAGGAGCAGGAGCATGCAGGCTGTGGGGTATTAAACATGTGAAACAGAAGCAGCATGCACAGCTGATTGGATTCATAAGTATTGAAAGAATTTGGTGCTGAAGTGTTCACTGAGCAGCATGCGCATTCTTGGAACCTATATATAAATATTTGTGTGCGTTTTTCAAAGGTTTAAGGTTAATAATTCGCGTTGCTGAAGTATAGCATTACCAGATCTGTACTCTGTATGCTAGTTACTCTTATACAGGTCTTTTCTTTCACTCCCCTGCCTCCCAGCAGCATTTGTAACTGGAAAGTAGCTGGTAGAAATGCCATAAGCTTTTATCAAATGGGAGATCTGTTTTCTGTGAAACTATGCTGTCTTGTGCTAAGAGATGGACATATTTTCAATTCTTTTGGTCACAGCTGTGATTTTGCCAGCAGTTAATGGCTGGCTAAATGTTCTGTAATTATCTTTTTAATATTGTCCCAGTGTTGCCTCACTTCCAGCCCAATGGAGCATCCCACTTTTCTTCCTAGCTCTACTAATAAATAAATATGTTTCTGGCAGTTGATGCTCTTGTGTGAGTTAGCTGGAACTTCAGACTTTAAAATACTTTAATGCTGGTCTTGGGCAGAGGAATCACAAAAGCATGGCTTATTTAGTCTAGCTTTGGCGGCAAGTATCACAAGAAGGGAGGAAACCTGCTTGAGTTTAAGGACAGTATTGGCACAAGATGAATGGTTGTGAGTAAGTTCAGAATTAATTGAAGTTGACATAAAAAGGCTACAAACCATCCAAAGAAGGGAAGTTGTGGAAAAGGCTTCCAAACAGGATAATGTAGACAAAGAAGTATTTTTAAGATGCTTCTTGATAAGTTGCTGAGAGAGATTAAGTTAGAGCTCCAGGAGCTGGGAGACGAAGGCTGTGACTGAGGTGGTGCAGGTTATATGGAGGTTTGGAGACTGGGTTGCATTTGTACTGTATTTATGCTGGTCGTATGTTTATGTGCTTCTGTTTGGCCAACTGTGAGAACCAGGAGGAATTCTTTAATATGGAATAATGGGTTTTGATACTCCCTCAGTGCCAGTGCTGGGAACCTGCCCCTTAGGAGGGGATCCTGTTTTCCATCTGAGCCTCCATGACAAAATCTCTGTCTATTTTGTGCGTGTTTTAGCCTTAAGAGAATTGCTCTGTCTTTAACATGCCTACATAGGATAAAAAAGCATGAGGCTTAAGTAATGAGGAAACGCCCCCCCCTTTTTTTTTCCCCCCCTCCATTCATTATTAAGGTCAACCAGTTGGATGCTCTTGCCCGAAGGCTTAATTTGCAGGGAGGCTCATGTTAAGTAAATTGGAGAGAAGCTTTCCCTGTCTGAATGCACAAGCACACCCTCCTGTAGTCAGCCAGGTTTGCTTTTTGTTGTCGCAGTTCCCTAGCTCGGAAGGAATTCAGGGTCACAATGAGGTTTTTGTTGCCGGCAGCCGGGAGGGCAGTTTGTGCAGCGCCCTGCGGAGGGGTGTCCTTCCCCAGGCAAGTCAGGTGCCTCATGGAAAACAGGCGGAGCGGGGAAGCTCCAAGTGCTCCCTGAGGAAGCTGGATGCGAGGCCTGGGAGTGAACTCCTCGCCTCATGGGTGCCGGGATGGGAGGAAGGCTGGAGGTTGAAGTGGGAACAAGTGTGGCGTCGAGTAAGCTGTGGAGTGTGTGTGGAAGCTTGTCAGTGTCTCAAGTATTTAAGACTATACTTGAATATATAAAACATGAAAAGGTGTTTTCCTGCATAATTGATATTTAGAAGGCAGTTTTTGATGAATTCGAAGCCGTGTTTTCCTCAGCCTTCTACATGTACATTGACTGGTGACGCGGTGTGCATGCTCGGCAGGGGTGTGCCTGGTGAGCACAGGCCATTGCCTGACAGTTGTCCAGGGTTTGAGCCAATCGGGTCAGATAGTTTGTTATCTCCAACTGAAGGACTTTGACTTTTGTCGATGGTATTTTCCTAAAGCAGGATGTCCTAATGATAGGATTCTGCATTCATTTGGGTATATGTGCAAATAGTTTCACATGTGGAAAAGTTTTACAAATGCTATTTCAAGTGTTTAAAAAAAGAACTACTAGTTTTATAATTTTAACAGAGAATTTGATTAGATAGTGTTACAGAAGCATGATGAGGACTGTGTCTTTAAGGTAGGATGCCTATATTAAAGTAAATAAACACTGCATGCTGCCATTGCTTGAATACTTCTGAGAGTCTTTTTTAATGGATTATAAATTCTCCTTCCATTTTTTTCTTCTTTTCTTTTCTTAAAAACCTCATAACTGAAATATGTTTTTGCTTTTGGATTTAATGTATCAAAACTCCCCAAATCATCCAAATTGTTGGCCAAGACCAAGAGAGCACGGAGAGCGCATGAGAGCGAGGACGCAAATGGTCACCATTTTATGCAGGTTCTTGCTAGTAACACAAAAGGAGAATATCTAATGATAAGGTATTGACAGTGGGTATTGGCCGTCCGACACAGGGAAAGTTGGAATAGCTTCAAGATAGCCTATTTTAAATAGCTGTACAATGGCAACTAATTAATGCTGTGCAGGCTGTTGTGCAATTTGCTGTACACATGCCTAACTGAGAAAACTTGAGATGCTTAATTTTATGCTTTTTAAAAATTTTTGTTTATTTTATTTTTATTATATTCTCAGTCCCTCTCATTTCTGTATAGTCCGTGTTTTAGAAGAGCTGCCTGGTTTCATGTTAAGGAAAGTGGCACAGGTTAGTCTTAAGTGTGAAATATTTGTGACTGTCATGTTGTTGCAAGGATAGTAAATGTATTTTTCATCTTTCTCAAATCTGAGTGCTTTGGGCTTGACAACTGCTAAGTAGTTTCAGAGCAAGCTTGTTGTTTTGAAGAAAAGCAGCAAGTTGTTCTTTCTTTGTACTTTTTCAAATCCACAGTTGGAAAACCTGGAAGGGGGCCAGGGATCTGTCAGCTTCCATCTTCTGGTAATACTGTTGTTGTGGTTTGTGTTTAACCTGCTAGGGATTACATAGGAATGTATTCTGCCTCAAAACTTTATCCACAAAACTTGTAGAAAGAACAGCTTGAGGTAGCTCCCCTCCCATCTTCATGTGACTCCAGCATTTTTGCTCTTTGTTGGAGTTACTGCAGAGAGGATATTAGCCTCATCTTACACCAGTAAGCTAGTATATGAGGGGGGAGTTGGAAAAATAAAAACAGTTATTCGATTTAATTTTACTCTGCAATATGGTAGATTCAGAACTTTCTGATCTTGTTTTCTTGCATAATGTAAAGTTTGGGTTTTTTTAACTCTTAATTCTACCTGTATGAATGTAAATTACTGTAAATGTATTTTGATTTCCTTATTACTTCCCTTTTTAAAGGTTTGTTTTCAAATTAGTTAAAGGTAATTTTACTTCTCCACTAAGCCTGTTCTTCGATTCTCATTCCAATTAAAAAAAAAAAAAAAAAGTGGGGGGGAAAGGAGGAGGTTTGGACAGAATACGTGTAAAAGCTGAGTGACTGCAGAAGAGAAAAAGTCTTAGAATGATCCATTCTACTACAAATTTATTTTATCAAGAGTCTGAGTTAAAGAGATCAAGTCAGAATATATTGCAAGGGAAGTAGGCAGAAACAGGCGTTTGAAGAAATTTAAAAGTTTTCCATATCTGGATTTATCATTTTGATATGGGCTATACCATAAGACAGATGTTTTTGCATTGCTCACTCAGGGTTTTTGAAGAGGAGGTCTTTTCCAGGCACAACAGCATAAATCAACATCTGGGGAGAGTAATCTAGAGGAGGGATTATTTTTTGAGACTATTGTAATTTCAAGATTAGTCTTGCTTCTTGTTTTGCTAGCAAACAGTCTAAAAATAATATCCATAAGCAATTAGATGTATTACTTTACATGCTCATTGTGGCAGGTCTATAGATAAATGAGCTTCACAAAATTGTTTGGAAAGACCAACCATTAGACTTAGATTTTTTTTTTTTTTTTTTTTTTTTTACAGAGCAGTAGTTACAAATATTAAGAAAGAAAGGGATTGGTGGACTGTGCAGTGGCCATAGTACCTTCAATTTAATCGTTTTGGTGGAAAATCAGATACTGTGATTGTAGGAGGAGTTTAACTTCAACTGGTAACTTTGTATCTGTTTGAAACAGCAGTCCAAGAAGTCTGTCCTTACAGGAACAAAAGTGACAGAGTAGGAAGAGCTGAGAGGAGCAACTGTATTAATATGACTTTTCTTTAAAAATCCTGATTGTACTGAGAATTTATTCAAAAATTACTGATCTCTGGACTCAAGAGCACCATTGTTAGGGCGTGACTTTATTTTGGATTGAAAAGCTGCTGTTTTAGACTGCTCCTCATTAGCTTAATCTTTCCACGGTAGTGGGTGCATTTTTTTGTCGTTACTCTTTCCAGTGGAATTTGGTGCATTCCTCCACCAGGATCTGTAAATTCAAGAGTTTGCCTACCCTTTTAGAAGGCCTCTATTTGACCTGTTGTGAGGGGTGGGGGATGGACTTGGCTTAAGTCTCAAGAGGTTAATTTAACTCGTTTATCTGGTATGTAGGTGATTCTCAGGCAGCTGTAATGCTTCAAATTAAACATTTTGTACTAAGCCATCTGCTCTTTATGCGATGGCATTTGCTAAAACACACCATTGTAGTTCTTTCACAGACTTCTCTTTGCTGAGGTGTACGGTTTCCTCAGGCTGGTGGCAGAAGCATGTGACAATGCAACTTTTCTCTCTATTCCCAAAGTAGCCAACAAATAATGTCACCTTAAACTAAGCACTCAGCAAGGCCCACAAAGGTACGTGCAGCAAGGAGCGCAGCACGGGAGGGTTTGGCCTAGGAGTTTCTGCCTCAAATGGGCAGCGATGGATCAACTGCTCCTGTTTACAGCAGGCTTAAAGGAGCTTCGAACTCGTTGGAGCAATGTGACCATGGGAAAGGAAGCGTTTGTAGAGGTGCCCACTAAAAATCAGCCGCGACTCCCTTGACGTGGGTTTGATGTTCCCCGGTCAGTGTCTTGGATCGTGGCGGCCCCCGCGTGCAGCTGCCCCTGCCGCCTGAGTTGCTTTGTTTTTATATTGAGAATCCCAGTGCACGTGGAGGTTTTAATTCCAGTGGCCTGCTGGGATGGAAATGAGGTGACTGCTGCGCTGCATTGGGAAGGAGCTTTCCTCGTTGGGCTTTTAAATCTGTAAAGGAATTGTGAGAAAAAAATGGGAGTGGGGAGACATCCCCCCCCCTTCCTGTTACCATGGTAACAAGTTAATAAGCAGGGCTCCTACTGGTAATCTGGTCACAAATCTGAACCCCAGCCCTTGGCGGAGCCGCCTTTGCGCCGTGTTTGCAGCAGCCGCCAGGGACGGAGCCCCTGGATAAAGGAGCAGCTTGGAGCAGCACCGGCAGTAACGTGGCTTCACCACGACAGTCCTATTGCTGTCGACCCTCCCAGCTCCCGTCTGCGTGTCCTGGGTGTATTTTGGCCCCACGAGCAGCCTGGTTTGCAGTCAAAGTACTTTATCTTAGCAAAAGGCTTGTTTTTGCATGACAACAAAGAACAGGAAAAGCACTGGAAGATTTTTCACTTTCACCTGCCACTTATACATCTGGCTTTATTTACTTGTTTAAGTACTCCAAAGTTTAAATGCTCCATACTAATCAGGACTGAATATTAAGAATATGACATTGTTGCTCCTAAGAAGACTTTCTACTTGGAAGTGAAGATGAATAATTGGAAAACAGAAGTGTATTTTTAATTGCCCAGGGACTGTCACTAATGCAATGCAAAGTGTGTTTTTCTCCCCTGATGTCTTACACGTGCTGTATATCACAATACTTACTGCATTAAAAATAATTGCAGAAAACAATTACATACAGAAAAATAAAGTTAAGAGATAAAGAGAGGGTAATGGGTATAATCAGAGTTGATGAAACTGGCGATAAGGAAAGGCTGTTCCAGATTGTAAGAAATATCTCACTGTAAAAGATGATAAGATCTCTCATTGTGAGTACAGGAGTTCTGTATATGAAGAGGCTGGAAAGGCTGTTGACAGAAGATACAAAAAGCTTGTGCAAGAGTCTCTGTATGGCTTTGATGGGAAGAGCGTCAATTGCGAACTTAAAGCGAATCTGAAATCAGAGGAGTTGTTTTGGTAATATGGATATAGTTATCAGAGAGTGCAAGAAAGCAAGAAACTTAATCCAGGAGTTTTTAAATAGTTTTCTTTGTTTCCACCAAGGCATTGAATCCTCATGTTCCTTTTGGTTTGTTTTTACTTCGAATTGTTGTTATTTTTGTTATGTCAGAGTTTTGTGCGGACCTGCTGTATTGATAAATTTGCAAATTCAATCTCCCTGCAGGGTGTTGAGGTTTGCCAAAGAAATGACACTTGGAATATACGGGTGACTCTGTGGATACCAGGAATTAGGTTAGCCAGGGGCCCTTAGCTCCCAGGTTTGTATCCTGTTTGTGGTGCACACAACTGTGAGAAAAAGGCGTTTTATAGAACACCAGTCATTTTTATTGCTGCTTTTGAATGTCATGCCATTCAAGGTCTACTAGATGTGCATACATTATTGCTTACTCCAATAAATAAATAAATAAACAAACACTTGAGGGTAGGTGATCATGAGCATGAAAAAAAATAATTCCATGGAAGTGGTAGGGGACGGAGCTAATTCTAGTGAATGTGAATGTGATTGTGGGGAGAGAGTTTTCTGAAGCAACGAGAGGCTTTGAGCTCATCCTGGCCGCGGGTCCTGCAGCCGCTCCTGGCCCCTTTCATCTTCCCGGCCCATTGATGTCTCCTGGCATCTGAGGAGATATTTGGCTGTTTGAGTCGCTTGAAAAATTGTACAGCTGATGCATCCTGCTAGCTTCCTGTTGGAGATACTCATCTTTGGAGAAAAAAGCAAATTACAATAACTCAAGGGCATTTTTTTTTCCCACTTGGTTTTGAAGTGTTTCAGCTTTTGTCTGCTGTTTGTTTCTTTAATGAACCTGACTTGAGAGGTATTAAAGCAGTGCACGCAGACAAGGCAGGGTGCAGGAGCTCCCACGCTCAGCCTGGCCATGCCGGCTGGGGTGCCCCCACCTTGGGCACTCCTGCCCCCTCGCTGCCAGGTTCCCAGCTGTCCTCTCTAAAGTGAGGGTGTTTCCTCTCCGAAAGCATTGCTGGAGGGTGAAGTTAATGTTAAATAGCTCTGAGAAAATATGCTTAGTGTATCAGCAATGTGTATGGATGTCTATATATGTATATACAGACACACACACACATATATGTTTTTAAAATAACTGTAATTACTATTTATAACCTCCAGCTGATCAGCCAAAAAAGCCCCAAACCCTTCCCACAATGTATCAGCCAGGCTATGTTATAAATAGAAGCACTGTCTAATGAGGGCCAAGTTTATCCCTGTGGATTTCTATAAGCTCCCTTTAATTTCAGATGTGGCTGTTGTGCTTGCAGCAGTAATTACTGCTCTTGCTGTTTTCCTTGTGTTGTGCATAAGTGTTCAGGCAAGTGCCATTATTTGATTACGCTGTGCATATTTCCATTTTCTTCTATCCAAAGGACTGCATATTGTACAGAAAACCTGATGGTAGAATTTCTCATTTATCATATTCATAAAGATTCTGCTGATGGCAAAGTCGGACTGATATGGCCATACTTTATGTTTCTAAATCCCCCATGCTTCCATAATGCATATGCCTTATGCATTGTATATGCGTCTGTGTGTAATATGTCATTAGTGTCATTGCTATTTTTAGATCTCAGGGGCATATATGCACAGCAGGCAATGATGTTTTATTTGGTTGCATTTTTATTTCATATCTTGAAATCACCAAGCTGGTTACAGTTTTGGGAGCCTGTCATGATCTTTTTTTTTTCTTTCTTTCTTTCTTTAGACCTAATGTTTCCAGTTTAATGTAATCATTTTTCTCCCTAGTTATTTCAGTTTCCCCTAATAGACCCTGACTGTAAAGCAGAAATGACATATGCTGATAAAAAGATGAATACATGTGTTTTAACTGCCTGCTCAGAACATTCATACATATGTTACTAGTAGTTCAATTGTCAAAAGGGGTGGGAAAAAAAGAGCAGTAAAAGAAATAAAATGTTATTTTTGGAGAATCATTTATATAGATGACAGCTCAAGGTTGAGAGAAATGAACAGCCTCACTTTTGTGTGCTTTAAAAATACAACAGTATTGTAGCTGCAGTAGAGCAATACGAGTAAGACTTTGGGTGAAAATTTGGCTTTATCAAAAAAGATAAAGAAGATTATTGGGAAGATAATTCCTTCATATAGCCACGGAATAAAATAAAACAGTACTTTTTCACAGGAGTTTTGGGAAGACTAGAAGAGGGAAATGAATAAACTGGCAATGTGTAAAAAGCCTTTCTTATATGAGATGGAGCATCCCGTTCCTACTTTTTTATGTTTTTGCATTTGCTAATAATTGAAATCATAATTATCAGTAAAGCCTACATCATATATGTTACCCAAGGTCTTTCAGACTTCAGGTAAGAGCAGATTTATTATAAAAGGTTAAAAAAAAAAAAAAAAAAGCGTGGTCATTAACAACTGCCATATGGTAAATATACTTGTTAACCTGGATTTCAGCCCTGATCCCATGATCATGCATCAGTCTTACTTCAGGAGCACACATTGAGAACAGGACTAATTGAAGATGTCTGTAGTCCAGAAAAGTGCCTGCTAAATGTTATTGGGTCTCCAGGCCAGTGTGTTATCCTGTGTGATCTTGTTAAGTGCTTGGGAACATCTGAGTTTAATAAACACTGAATTTTGTCCGTTTCCTCTATCTCCTTCCTTCTGTGTTTGCATTGTTACCTATTACAAGATTATACATAATATTATTTTTATACGTATATCTGTACTTAAACTTTATATTATAATTGCATAGAGATATGTCTGTGAGGAAATATCAGCTGATAACCTTTTGAAGTATAGCTTGATAACATAATTTGAGTTATTAAAATAAGAAGTATAAGCTAAATCCAGCTGTCATCTTGTCTAATAAAGTATATTTTTCCTGTCTGCAAGCCTTCCAGGGGAGAGATGAAAAACAGTGTAATCTCACCCAATAGACTCTTGATTTTCAGAAGTTTTATGCATTTTTTTAATAAAATGGTTCTTCCTGAGACCTTCATAATCCCAGAGAAGGAAAAGGCTGAGACAGCAGGCACAGTGGGTAGATCAGTGAGTTATATCGTTCCATTTGGGGTACTTTAAAATGGGCTGCTTATGAACTGGTTAACTCAGAGCTTCATTCCACTTAGGGTAACTGTCTAGACATTAATTTATGCAGGCAGACACAGGAATACCAGTGTGGTTGATGAGTGAATTGAACTCGGCTAGCGTTAATCACAGTGTGTCTGTCTCGGAGTCTGATGAGTAAATTTACTTGGCTTTGTGAATTTGTATTTGCCTCAAACACCCCAGAACCAGCATTTGGTTTATGAGTTTCTTCTGTACGTACAGATGAACTAGCTGTGTCTCCTCAGTTCTGTCCGTATTTTTAAAAATGCTTGAAGTAGCCATTTGTCAAAAAAGTTAAACGTGGACAGGGCTGGTTTCATTCATGTTTATTAAAGTTAGCTGACACTTCTCATTTTAAGGTGTATTTTCAGTTGTTTGCAGGTTTTCAGAGATTCCCCTATGTGAAAATTAATTGCACGGACCTCTGATCAAAGAAATGGAAGGTTAAATGAAACATAGGCACCAAACCCACCAGTTTCTTGCTGACTTCCTATTTCTGCCAGCATTGGAGTCCGTTTTTGCACAGCGGTCTGCTTTGTGTTTTGCTGGTTTGACCCCTGATGCTGCCCTGGTACAGGGACAAGTGTGGGTCAAGGTGAAAGAAGAAATATGCATTTGAACTTTTCAAGAGGTTTCTGCCCAAAAGTTTAATTCAGAAATCAGACGAATAGCAGAAGTGTTTCCTAAAATACATAAATGCTTACCCCAAATTGTTGTGTTTCTACTTGGAGAGGAGTTGCTTTCATGAATGCAAAGGTGCGTGACTGAAGCTTTTACGAACAAGACTTAAGGAAGCAGTGTAAGAACAGGACTGTGTTAGTCACACTTTATTTAGGATTTTGATAACTTCACATTTTGGAAAGCAAATATCCCCTTATGTTCTCTTTCAAGAAATATAAAGTGAAAAAATGACCTTTAAATAAATAAATAAAATGCTGCAGACAAATGTGGAACATGTGTCTGTCAGTGCTGCTTTTCTTGGTGTCCGTTAATCCCTGGCCATTGCAGCCAGTTCAAAATCCTGGGAAGAGCCACTGTTTCTTGAAGAAAAATCATATGAGAGATGCGAGATCAGGGCTGATGCAGGAGCCAGTATGGAAACTTCCTTAGCACTGCAGTGTTTGGGAGAAGTGGCTGAATTTACGGATTGAGCATGAGGCTAAAACAGTGAAAATAGCTAAATTCTAATCCTGGCTCTTCCACTGTGTGGGCAAGACACTAAGTCTCTCTGAGACGGTTTCTTCATCTTTAAGCAGGAGTAATACCTGTCTTCTAGAGGCATTGCAAGCATCTACTGACTGATTGCAAACCAATAGAAATGCTTTTTCTTAATGTTTATCATAAACACAGCTGCAGCCTAAGCTGAAAGATATCTTTGTACTTTAGTAACAAATACAATGTTTCTGACTTAGAAAGGGAGTATCCTTACCATGATTTGATTCAAGTAGTCATATCGCTATCAAAAGAACGCCTTGTTCTTTTTTTCTTTATTTTTCCCTGTTTTTGTATTCTGGAAGAATTTAAGGGTTCTTATTCTTGGCAGATTCTTGCCAAGTTGTGTTTCGGTAGCTGTTAATGTCCTAATGGTTATAGTAAGTTAGCTTTAAATAATCCTCTTGCATGTGCCCATCTGTGTGTGGCCACGGTACCTGTTGTTCCGAGGGTGGTGAATAATCGGGGATAAAGGATAAAGCTTAAGAGAAGCGGCAGGCTCCGGCGGGAGCAGCGAGGAGGAGGCTGGACGCCCCGCGCAGCCCCGCGCTTCCCGCTCTTCGCTGCGAGACGCGAGCCGGCCGCAGAGCCAGCGAGCAGCTGGAGCGGGCTCCTTCGCTGGATTCCTTCTATTATTTCCCCCTTCTCCCCAGTCCCATCCCAAACCAGCTCGCAGAATAACCGCACGGCCAGCTCGCCTCAGCGTGGAGGAGGAGGAGAAGAACCGTTTTCTTGGCAACCTTTCGAGCGCTCAAGGGTTATAAGGAGGCCACTCCCTTCTGGTCCCAAGTAGCCACTGGGGACAGCAGGGCCCGCGTGGCAGTGGCGCCGCGCCATGATCGCCTACGTGCACGGCCCGCATGGTGGGCTGCCTGGGCCGCAGCAAGTGGCCGGCGGGCGGCAGCGATGACGAGGAGGAGCTGGCGCCGCTCTACTCGCCGGGCATGGGCATCTGCCGCAGCAAACTGCCCCGCCGCCTCAGGAGGAAGCTGCTGAGCAAGGACGACCACGGCTCCCTCTGGCCAAGTAAGGAAGGTCGCGGCCCCTGCGCTGCCGCAAGGTGCTTTGGATGCTGAGGAGAAAAAGCGACATGTGGAAATGGGTAGTGTTAGGTGGAAACTTAGTAAAACTTACTTATGAATAGGGAAATGACTGTTTGTTTTTTTTCCTTTATTCTTTTTGAGAATTTTCTTAAGGAAAAAGTACATTTCTGTTTCAGAAGGGTGTGCGTGTGAACAGTGTGTCCAGTGGGACTGTTAAGTTAATACAGCGTGACACCATCTTTGTGCTTCA
The DNA here is from genome assembly GCF_000705375.1 of Tinamus guttatus. The sequence continues at coordinate 13,115 of NW_010587150.1, read as the reverse complement.
TGTCTGTGTGCGACAGGTCTTGGGCTTTCAGTTCAATAACGCTGCTTTTCAGCAAAATTATCATTTTAGAGGAGTGCAGCTGTTGACATGGCACTCATTGAAATCCACAGAAACAGTCACTGGATGAAAAGGTCAGGAAAATGTGAAAAAGGTCTATCAGACCCGCAGATTTTTTCTTAATACAATCGATAAGTACTTCATTTTAAAGATGTCTCCTTTTGAATAGCCTTAGGTGTAAAGTTATTTTTTCCCTTTGAATCGTGGTGAGTCTTTTGTTGTTGTTTAAAATCTGTATAGTTTCAAGTTCCATTAGTAAGTGCAGACAGAGGAGAATAGGGCAGACAGTGGTAATATTCATCTGTCTTGTTTTCAGCCTGTCACTGCTTGCCTCCCCCCGCCCTTTTTTTTTTTGTCTCCTGAGCACCCAGCTCTATACACAGTAGTTGCTCAGAGAAGAGTGTTGATGGGGAGGAAATTTCACAGGACAAAGAAACCTTTTCCTGCAGAAGCCAGCTGCCTGTCCTGCACCAGACCTGCTAAAAGAAAAAAGAGAGAAAAATAAAAAAGCATTATTGAATTTGGAACTGTATTGATTTTTTTTCCTCACTGCTCCCATGTTGATCATCTGGTGATGCCTCATTACTACCAGCAGTGGAAAAATCACCTTCCATCCACACAACACTACACAACCCTAACGCTTGAGTACTGAAACTACATGTACCTCCACTGTATATTGTTCTTCATCTAGTGCTAAGCAGGTTTTGGTTGGTGTCCATCCTGTAGGAGGAGCCTCCTTTACTTCAGGAGTGGTCTGGACCTTTGCAAGAGGAAGCAGATTCTGAGAAGGCAGGGGAGGAGACACCAGGTTCACTCTTCTGGTCAGCTCATCTGCTGAGTTTTTGTGTGTTAGAGCACGGGGTCACTTATGGTTCATTCAGAATGAATGTACTTCCATGTAAAATTAAATAGCCTCCTCAAACTGGGAGGAAAAATAGTTGCAGGAGAGTGGCTGATCAGAGCTCATGTAGGTGCTCAAAAGTACGAATGTACTTCCATGTAAAATTAAATAGTCTCTCTAACGTACAAACTGAGAGGAAAAAAACTTGCGGGAGAGTGGCTGATCAGAGCACATGTAGGTGCTCAAAAGTATGGGGAAGCAGCTCTGGGGAAGCAGCTCCAGGGAAGCCTTGTTGAAAGGTCTCATGTGATGCAAACAACCTTGGAAAAACTTGTTCCTGTTGTTCTCTCCATGTGACACTTTTAGTTCATTTCTGAAACTTGCAAATTAACTTGTCAGCTTCACCTTCAGAGTTGCTTCGTTCAGTGTCCTTCCTTTGAGGTGTTCCTCCTGCAGCTGGACTCAGGTATCTGGAATAGCTATTCTGCAGGAACCCAAAAAAAAAAAAAAGAGCTTATGTAGAGCACTGAAGGTCTTGGTTGCTCCTTGCAGCCTGTCTCCTCTGTCTGTGCTGTGTTTGGGAAAAAGATTTTGTCTTCCTTTTTCTAGCATCTGTTTGAATACAAATTATAAAGCTCTTCAGAGTAGGAGTAAAGGAGTAAGGAGTGATGCCATATTTTGTAGAATATTTATTAGAAAAATAGTATTAGAAAGAAATATTAAATATATACAGGTAGTCTTAGATGCTTTTTTGCCTTTAAAAAGTCTAGATACTGTGAAACATGATTTGGGGATTTGTTTTGCTTTTAAGCGACTGAGTCACTTGGAGGCACTGTTTAGTTTGTTCTTGGGATTGGATGAGAGCTTAGTGAGCTCTGAATTATGAATTGAAATCATATAAATACCTGTGGAAAGGCTACCTGTGAACTGTGTGATTTATCTCCTCTGTGTGCAGCGGGAGTGTCTGCTCTTCCTGTCCAGGTGCATTCATTTTTGGTTGTTGTTCAAGCATGTGCCTAGGGAAGAGAGAATTACCTTCATTTAACTTTAAGAAGTTATCTGTGGATTTAATTCAATCAAATTAGGACATATCACATATCTAAGCAATTGAATTGTTTGGCTTGTGGTCTGCTAGAGCCTTTTTTATTTTTTTACAGTAATTTCTGCTCCAAGCAATAAACCTTTATGTTTCAGACTGAGTTTATTGTGGGTTCCTTTATGTTGAATTTCATTGATGTCTACTACGATTCTATTCATTTTATTTCTTCTGCTCAAATTACAAACCATGGAAGCTTCTGTATTTTTATGTTGAATCCTTTAAATGGAAACATCAGTCAACCTGCTGTCTTGGCTTACCACGCTAACTTTTCTCTGTGAAGCTGCTTGCAGTGCAACGACTGCGTCCCACTGTGGTACAAAAGTGGACATTTGGTATCCCAGTTTTGCCTTTTTGGCTCCCTTTTCTTTTTATTGATCCCCAGTCCATACAATTGAGCCATTAAGTGCGAAGCTTTCCTTGTTGAACAGGTTCTGTTTCCCTTTGAGAAAGAGAGACTTGTGTTGCTCTTGCATTGTTAATGTTTATTTTAGGGAACAAAAGCGTTTGGGAGCTGAAGTGCTTTCTGGTTAACTGATAACCGCAGAGCACAGCCGGGATCATTGGCTGCGCTTTATCGCTGCTGATAAAGGCCTCCCTTTGGGGTCCCTATCGAGCGAGCAGCATGAGAACGGCCTTTCCAGAGGTTTCACAGCCCGGCTCCACACGTCCGGGGCACCGTGGCTGTAACAGTCATGTTGACAGCATAACCCTGAGCTCACCCGCGCTGGGGCCAGGCCTTGCAGCGCGGAGCGCGGCGGCCCTGCTCCCGGCGTTCCCGCTCCCATTCGGCACAGAGCGCGGCGGGCCCTGCTCCCGGCGTTCCCGCTCCCATTTGGCGCGGAGCGCGGCGCCCGGGGGGCCCTGCTCCCGGCGTTCCCGCTCCCATTGCGGCAGTCAAGCGCGCCTTTGTGTTGGGGTGTCGCAGCTGCAACAGTCAGGAGGCCATGGTAGGCATTTGCTTGTTTATCTTTTTCCTCCTTCCTTCAGCTGCATCCATTGGCCTAATAAAACTGCTAAGTTAATGATAGTTAGAAATGAAGGCTCTGCGTGACCAGCGTGGCCTCCATTCTTTGTCCACAGTGCCCTTCCGCCATTTTTTGCAGGCTCATTTTTTGTAGGTAGAGGATATAAGATGAAAATCAGCGAGAACTCAGGCATGCATCTTTCAACGGCTGTCCTGCCTTGGAAGAAAAACAGTATTACAGTGTTGGAGGCACTGTCATCTTCATACTCTTACTCATGATTCTCGACTAACTGCAGCGTTGTTAAATGTTTGGAAGCTGGTGTTCCTGCAGAAGAGTTAGGTTGAGGTCCTAACTGATATAATTGGTCAGAAAAAAGGAGGGAATTACTGTGTTGTTGTTGTTTTAATGCTCACTGAATCCTTTTCTGAGCCTGTTGGTAATGACTGTTGCCTTCGGAGACTGCCAGCCCCTCCTGTCTAGAGTGCTGCCCCCTTCTTATGCTCTTAGCATTGCTTTTTCATGTTTATCAAATTAGGAGAGGCTAAAGGTGGAATACACTATTGCTAACCATTGCATCTATCTATCTGGTTTGTGGGACAGTGAAGTTTTAGTGATGACTTTGGAGCTGTCTTCCTCCTTTTGCAGGTTTGGGAGGAAGCCAGCTGCACTACTGGATACCTTTTAATGTTTGCTAAACAGTAGCTGCTGTTACTGAGACTTTTCTCAGTCTTTTGTTGCTCGCTAGCTCATGAAAGAATGTTTTATTCCTTTTGATTCATTAGCTTTCTGAGGACAACGGCGCAGTCTTCACTGTAAAGCTCTCTTTTTGGCCACTCTATGTGATATGCATTTTGTGAAAATAAATATAATTTGAAAGAATAATGCCTAAATCTATTTCTAAACTAAGAGCATGCTAGATCTTGTATTACTGGATCTTTTATTGTTCCCTTTTCAGAAATGTAGTCTCTCCCCCAGTTTGTGCCAGAGGGCCTCAGCCTCTTTCAGGGAAGAGCCATAATTGCAACTTACAAAGCCTTAACACAAGCAAGTAGATGTCCTAGCTCCCAGCTTGTCCTGGTGGATCTAACTTGTACCCTAGCAGCTGATGCACATCATCTTTTTAAAAGAAGCTGGTAACTCAAATATGATTTTATGTGCTTTAAAAGAAATCCTTCTGTCCTTGTTCTGTCCCTTTCTGTCCTTGTTCTTAATGAGGATTTAGCTTATGTCTGAGTTTTCTTGGAAATTTTTCTTGCTTGATCAAAAAAAAAAAAAAAGGCGCAGATGTTGCAAAATGAAGGAGCTTGTCCCTTAGTCTCAAGTGGCTTCAGGTCTTGGATTTGTAACTGCATGTGCAGATGGGTATTTCGGGGCATATGTGACATTTTGGACTCTTCTTGCTCTAAGTTCAGCGCATCTGCTGTGCAGAAGAAGCCTCCCTGTCTCCCTTTCGGGAGCTTTCTGGACAGGTACGTGGACGCCCTGCTCCTGGTCTCCTGTGCGCAATTTAACTGTTGTCCGACATCTCAGAAGCCCTTTTGAAAGTCATACAAAAATAGATTTGGGGACCCAGGGAGGAAGAGAGGAAAGAAGCAGTGCAGCAGGCATGAAACTGGAATAGACTGAGAAACAAGAGATTGATTTGGGGGTATTGTAATATGGTTAATGAAAAGTAAATCAGTTACATGAGTATGAAGGTGCGTTGCCCGGCTGCTCACTGCTAGGTGTGAAGGAAGTAATTTGGGCTCCGTGTTAAGATGAGATGTGTGTTGTGGATGGTTTTTACAAATTCCTCGCTGCATGCTGTTGAACCAGAAGCGGCATGTGGCAGTCGTGGGCCCTCGAAAGAGGTGGGGAGGTTTTCATACAGAACTCATTAACATCCCTCAAGTGTCTCTGGAGGAGTCTGGAAGAAAATACAGAGTTCAGAGACATCCTTTGTGCAGTATTTTCAGCAATTAGAGCAGTGAGCATCTGCTGTAGTTAAGGAGGTGGAGCAGCATAACTGCAAATTCATATCTGAAATGTGAGATTTGAAAGCCTGTGGATGGTGGTTAATGGTAGAATGAACAGGCTCTTCAGTGCTTAATTTGATTAAAACTAATGGAATTTATGAGCGATAGACACACCGTGTCTGCAGATCTCACTCACGGTTCTGCTGTCTAGAAGTGTGTAGTCAATAAGTGGGTTTGAGTGCTATAAGAAAATTGGACTTAAATCAGATTAAAGCTGAAGCACAGTGAGGAAAATGTTGAAGTTCATAGAAAAAGCCCACGCATTTCAAGGATTGCCTTTATCGATCTGGCTGAATGAGTGTCCCAGCGATCAGAAACAGATTATGGGAGCATAATCTAAATCCACTTTACTCTGCTGTCTTTGTCTTCCCGGGACCCTCCCAAACAAGCCAGCTCGTTGAGACAAAATTATAAAAGGCAGCCAGGTTTTATAGCTAAAGTGTGTTTCCTCTTACTGGAGGTGTACGAGTAGAGAGTTTCCCAGTTATTGAGGCAGTTTTTCCTACTGTCCCTTTCTAGAGCTCATTTGCCAAGGCTGACTCCTCTGCTGATGGCCGCCTCTGCGTGCTGAGCGGTGTCGGGGGCGCCTGCATGTCCGCAGCGCTCCCACTGCAGAAATCCCGCTGGGCACTGCACTCTTCTTGTTCATGCAAGTAAAAATCTCCAAAGGTTTCCTTGCCGCTCCCTTATTTTTCCTGTGCCAACCGCGTCTCTTCGAGTTGCCTTTCCACTGTCACACTGTTAGGAAGGGAGAGGCTCTGACAGCCTCCCCTTAGAAGGAGGTTGTGGTATCCTGTCTTAAATATATACTCTTTTTCAAGTATTATGTTCAATGCTTTCTGCAGGGCACATACTGTCATAATTTGAATTTTGGTAATCCACGCTTCAATTTATGCAGAGCCCGTGATACGTAGTAAAGTGATGATTTAAACAGTGTAATCAGACTTAAGGGGTACGTATGCTGTGCTCTAAAAGAGCAGGCACCAGCGTGCACTGCACTGCTGGTGAGAGCAGAGAGGGCTGCAGGCTCTCGAGGGGCCTCCGCAGGAGGCCGCCGGCGGTGACTGGGTCCAGCTCTCCCAGCTCCTCTCCAGGGAGGGCAGTGCTGAGACGGTGCCACGAGCCCTCCGGGTAGCAAGGACCCACACGGGGCCTCCCTGTGTCTGCGAGGACGTGTTGGGCACCAGCAGGGTGCAGGTGGGAGACCCGGCCAGCAGAGGCTGGGGCCTCACAGAGGCCGGCGCTGGTGCTTCACTTGGCCTCCAGCCTCTCAGAGACACCAGGATTTGCTCCAGCACTTGGCTCTTACAGAGCTCACAGCTCTCCCTGAAACTCCTTTTCCTTATGCTCCTGGCATAATCCAAAGCAGTGACTTCTAAGGGCAGTCATATCCATATTGGAAAGTGCATAGGTGACAAAGGATTTGTAATGCTCTGCTGTGTTTCCCCAAACTAATCTGGTGACTAACCATTGAAAAATACACGTACTGTCTCATCCTTTGCAGATTGCTGCAGGATTTTCCAACCTTTCCTTGTACACCATTCCAGATCAAATCTGCTTTTGTCCCTAATCCGAAGCCACTTGCTTTGTACAGCAGTGCTCTGAGGCTGTGGCGCCTGGAGCGCACCAAATCCTTGAGAAAGATCCGTTCTCTGACTTATGCAAACATTTTTGAGGTAAATCAGCTTTGCACTTTGCTGTCAGTACAGTGTATAAATCTGGTGTCCGCTGGTAGTGTATAAGTCTGGTTCACTGATACCTTTAAGTGTTAATAAAAAAGGCATGCTTAAAAAAAACAACAACAAAAAACCAAACGCCAATAGGCTTAGTGACATTTAAGCATGAGTGATGCTGTCAGTTCATCTGCAAAAAAAAGTGGTACATCTTAATTTGTCTAATTACACTCTAACATGCAGACCAGCTGCTTCTATGAACAAAAGCAGTTGATCACACCATTTTATTAATTGCATATTAATTACTTCATTCACTGTAACCATATGGGGAGTCTGTGGAGGATGAAGTGAAGGCTACTTAGGAGTGCTGAAGGGAAAATGAACTAACAGAGTAGCATCTTGAAAGAACAAATATCAGGATGGGGAGTTGCATGCACTTTGTCAATGTGGGCCAACTTTTAGAAGAAAGTGCACCTTCTTACTCCTAAGTCGGTTATGTTTAAAAGTGGGAGAAATTTGAGTAAAAAGTTTTGTGCCTTTAATGATAACTGTGTGTTCATGAAAGTATTATGCAAGCTAGCACTGATTTTTTTTTTGGTAATTTATTAAAGACGCTTGTTGGCACATCGGTGTTTGCCTTTTTGTGTTTTTTACATCCGTTCTGCTTGGAAATGTTTGTGCTAGGAACAACACTAGAAGGAGCCTAAAGGAATACGCAACTTCATGATTCTTGTATTTTATCTGGTTTTGTTGCAAGTTTGTAGCAGTGTCTTTTTAGGTAAAGCGGTAAGTCTCGAGCAGAACGGGGCTTCTCATGGCAGCGTTTCCCCACTTGCTGAGGTAAATGGGGAAAAAATAAAAGCCTTGATATTGTTTGCTTAGTGTGCCCAAAACAGCTACAGCAAAACCCAAGAGGCACTGCCTGTATCTAGCACCACACTGTCTTTGAGGACGCGGGATGATGTTCTCCCTGAAAACAAAACTTTGTAGAGGTTCGGGATTTTCCACGCGCTGTGGGTCCAAGCGCCGCTGTCAGAGGGCTGCGCAGCAGTTTTGTCAGGCAGCAGAGGTAGGTTATGAGTTCGCGAGCGATGACCTGTCTCGCTCAGCCCTGCGCCATCGCGGTCAGGCGGGGGCGTGGCTGGCGGCTCTCCCGGCAGGGGGCGCCTGCTCCTCCCGGCAGGTGTCTCCCTCTCCCTCTCACCATGGCGACCGGTGCCATTTCAAACGGCAACGTCCCGCCAACGAGATGGCGGGAGGAGCCGCGCTGGGCTCGGGTCGGCACTACAACGTTGATGTGTTTTACGCAGTTATTCAAAGAGCTTTTAACGTGGGACGGTCAACTTCCATTCAGATTTTTTTTTTAAATTGTCGGGGGTGTTTTGCTTAATTTTTTTTTTATGCACTCTGCTTTCTCCTCCGTAGGTTGCTTCTAGTGTCGCTTGTAATGATCTTGACGTGTCTGTTCAGTTGAATCAGCAGTTGAATCAGAAAATTATAGCAGGCAATGTTTAGCACGTGGTTTCTCTCTGCACCTGTTCACATTTTCACTAGGTTTGTCCTATGTCTTTAAATCTAATGGAAGTGAATTTGAGTCCTCTCAGGTTTTTTTTTTTTTTTTTTTTACAGCCTAACTGCATTGTGGCACACATATGAGCTTCAGGAACAAAACTTGGGGTAAAGGTATAATGCGGCAGTGCTGAGTGGGTTTTTGGTTGGTTAGTTGGTTTATTTTTTACTTTTTTTGTAATTGAAAAATGTCTGAAAAGGCACCAACAACTCTGTTTATTGCCAAATGGGAAGCTTCAGCTCCATTTGCTGCACGTGCTCTTTGCGTGGTGGGTGCACATACGTGCACCTATGGTGTGCTTGTATGCGTATATATGTAAAAAAACAATGTGATATGTACAAAGGGAATTTACAAAAGCAAAAAAAAAAAAGTGGTCTGCCTTTAGTGTGTTTCCCCTGTGTTCTCCTGTGCACCTCTTTTAGGCAGATCAGCAAAGCCCTGATATATTTTAATACTAATGGTCACCTTTTTTGGCTGGAGGAAGAACTAAGTGGAGCTTATTCATTTGTTAGAAAAGGAGCTGTGAGCTCTTAGTGGATAAGCTAGAAATACATGTGTTTTTTGTAAAAGGAGACATGGTCTAGAACTGGAATATACAATGATTTAGAAAACTTGAGATGGTTGCTTGATTAAATCTGTCTACCTGGGTATTGGAAAGAGAGCCTAAGAATATTTTGATGTTAAAGGCTTAGGCCCACCTCACTGCTAACAGATTGCATGCTTGCTTTTTCTAAATCTTCTCAGAAGAATTGGGATTGGGACAGTTTTTAATGGTTGTCTTTTTTGTTAATTAATGCACAACATAAAAAATTTAAAAAGTGTTTTGTAAAACCTTATTTGAAAGCACAATAGAATGTACAAGGATTGCACAATTACAAAGGAAAAGTAAGTTGCAAGCAGACTGAATCAAACTTATTCCAAGAATATGGCATGCAGAACGAAAAAATAATGCTGAAACTCTTATGCCTAAGCAGAAATCTTGGGGGTGGAGGGAAGGTTATTTTGTTGTTTTGTTTTTCTTTAATAAGGAAGGTGCTTTAACTGGCTCACCAAAGTTACGTCTCAATCAATGCTATAATACACTGAAGTAGAATCTGAATTGTGGGGATGATACATGAACTGGAGAGACACAGCTTGAGTTTTGGATGGCAGGCAGTGCCTGCAGTTACAGCCGTTAGAAAAACAGCATCTTGCTTGTCAGCTGACCGGTTTTGACCTGGAGTCATTGAAAGAGAATAAATCTGAAACCCCATGATGCCACTTCTACAGTCAGAACTGTACTCAATCAGCCTCCACATGTCTCCTGTACCCACGCAGATGTGCTATAGTCTGAATATTATTAATTTAAAGGTGGAATTCCCCAAAGAGTTGCTCATAGCTGTTAGGTTGTAATTCTCTATTGTTTGAAAATTGTTTGTCAACATGCTGGCAAATATCTAGTTTACTAGTGAGATCTTATCCCCATCAGGTTAGTGTGAGCTGGTGTTGCTCGAGACTAAATTTCTGGAGAAAAGAAAACAAACAAAAAGCCTTGTAGCTGTTATGGTTGAGAGGCCAGTTATTTGAATGTGAGGTTGCCTTTTGCTGTGAGGTAATCACGGGTAATGATTTGAGCAGGATGTGAGGTTTCTTTTCCCAGGTGTCTTATCCCACACTCATCTGCTTGCTGATCCAAACCACGATGCCTCCAGTATTATTTTTCCTGTTCCACGTGAGCACTCTTCTCCATTTGTCTGTTGTCCTTCAGATCTTTTCACAGGGAGTCGTAAGAACAGTCTAAGAACCAGCATAGCTATGGTCTTCCTTCTCTGTGTTTTTCATGTTAGCATCAGACTGAGCATGTTTGCCAATGCCCCCAAATATGACAGTTTCATAAAAGCATTTTCCTGCCTTTTCATGATGTGTTCCAGGAAATTCTAATTAAACTTGTTTTTTGGATAGCATATCCAAAGAAGCTTAACAACCCTCTTAATTGAATGATCTCTCAATTTTTTTTTTTTTGGCGTCTTTTCCTGTAATATTTTTTAATGTGCCTGTCTGTCTTTTTGTTTGTCAAACATTTTTCACAGATCTGATGGCATAGCTAGACCAAGGACAGAGTTTCTGCTTGGAAAGCATGAGCAGGTCCCCAGGCAGGTCCCCAAGCAGATGGTGGTAGCAATGTTAGATTAAATAATTGAATAGCATCAAATTATGGCCAGTAGCTGAAGGTGGGTGCCAGTTCTTGCCCTGTGTGTGATGCTACCTGGTAATGGCTGTAGTTTGGATTACTTTACTCAAACCCGCAATGGTTTAAGAATAAAAATGTAAAATTTTGGTGTGCATCAGCCTAGGTAATTTCTGGCATGGTGGTAAAGTAGAGAGATGTTGTTAGCTGACACTTTCATCGAGCCCTAATGAACTGAGATTGAGTTTTGGTTAGTGCTGTGCTGTAGTGTCTCTGAAAGATGTTGAAGACCGTGACTGCTTTTATCATCATCCATAAGGATGGGCAAAAAGCAAGGGGCTTTTCATGTACAACACATTTTGCAGGAGAAAAAAGAAAGAAAGAAAAAAAAAAGTGGAGGAAGCAGAGCTGTGGTGTTACTGATGTGCTTTCCTATGGATGTCAACTCTGCATGCTGATCTTCCACCTCCTTCCTGTGTTCAAATCAGATGTCCTCCACAGTAGGACCTACCTAGGACCGAGCTGAAAATGTCTCGCCAGGGCTTCTTGCCTCATTCTTCCAGATGGCTGTGATCAAATTTATTTTAATGCTAAGTCCCTTCTCTTGCCTACAATTTATGATGTATAATGCAGTCTAGTTTTACTGTCCAATCTGTGAAAGCTCAAGCTGTCAGTAATTAACAAACCAAACCTCCGGACAAATTTGTAAATGCAAGTTTAATATGAATCATTGTGGGTAGTTTATTAAGCTATCGCAAAACTCAGCAGCTCTATTTTTAAACTATCTTGAGACACCAGGGTTTGTTTATAGTTCTTTGCTTAGAAGCCATTAACTACTGGTATTTCTTTGGCTTTTCTCTTGCTGTCTTTTTCATAACAGATACTGATAGGCGCTCAGAAAGATTGAGCCTGTCAAGACAGTTCATTGGTTTAAACTAACTGACTAGGCTGGAAAAGCTGCAGTGTTTCTGCACATAAATATTCTTTTAGACTCTGTGTAATTGTCTATGCATTTGTTTCTGTGGGGTTTCCAGTCTCTAATCAGGAGTTGGAAGCCCCAAAGTCGCAATGCATTGGCAAGATTATATACATTGAGAAGCACTTTTAAAAATATCTTGGTAGGTTTATTGTGAGCAGTGTTGATCTGAATTTTAAACTTGCATTTTCAATTGGCTCCAACTGAGAATTCACCACTTGGAAAAGGTTACTGTGGAGAAGTGATGTCACGTTATATCACATGGAGATGCGTGCAAGTTCCTGACAGCCCAGGGCAGAGCGACAGAGCAAGGGGCAATGGGTAGAAATTGAAACACAGGCAGTTCCATCTCCATGTGAGGAAGAACTTCTTTCCTGTGAGGGTGACAGAGCACTGGAACAGGCTGCCCAGAGAGGTTGTGGAGTCTCCTTCTCTGGAGATCTTCCAAACCCGCCTGGATGCCACCCTGTGCCACGTGCTCGAGGTGTCCGTGCTGGAGCAGGGGGGTTGGACTAGATGATCTCTAGAGGTCCCTTCCAACCTCAACCCTCCTGTGAGTCTGTGAATCCATTTAGTGCTGAAGTAGTATTAATGGTGCTAGAGTTGCAAACTTTCTGTGGTTTTATATGGTTGATACTGAAGGTGTTCAGAAGCTACAGATTTATGAATGGGATTCTGGTTTTTGTTTCCTTATTAACCGATATTTATATAAGGAGTTTGTTTTATGGGGGCTCACAGACAAAAAAAACACCTTTTAAACAGCTTCACTGTTTGTTCTCTTTTCTTAACTCCTGCAGCTGAAGCGGGAAATACTTTTTTTTTTTTTTTCCTCCTAAAATAAGAAAGATGGAGAAATCTTCTCCTTACTGGAAGGAAATGAAAGCATGAAGGCAGAAATGTCAGACCAAATTAGAGAAGGGAGAGAATCCTTGTTGCCCAGCTCTTTTTTTTAATTATTATTTTTATTTTTACCATTTCATGAGGTAGCTGATGATGCTTGTATTTGTGTGATACCCCTACGTAAGTGTGTATACATTTATATATATATTTACCAAAATCATTGCCGCAATGGTTAAAAAATCTCAGTGCTGCCTCCTTTTAAGTTGCATTTAAGCAGTGTTAGATGCATTTCTTCAGTAATCAAAAGAATTACAACTTTTAAACGGTTGATGTTAACTGAACACAGCACATTATGAGGTTTGGGCTGCTTATAATGTGTGACTAATAACAAGGATGTTTGCATCTCTAACTCTTTTAATCAAGTAGGTGGCAATAACAATTTAAGGTAGCATCTACATTGTAAATTTTGAAAGTTCAATCACTTAGCAGTGTGAATTTGTGAGACTATTGTTTCGTTTTAGAGGCATTGAAGGAAGATCATGTTAAATGAATGTGTTCAAGGTTGAAGAATTTTCAAGGCAGGTTATGCTGCTGTTTAACTGGAACATGCCCAGCTTTTAATAGTTTGTTAAAAGCCTTAGAGTTTTAGGGAAAATACCAAAGGTCATAACTGCTGTAATTCATTTATTACTTGTGAACCTTAGCTCTTACTTACCATTCTCCTATTGTATTGCACAGCTAACTTTTTAGGGGGTGTTTTTGGAAGTTTCTGGCTAAGAAACAAAAAGCTTTTTTTTTTTTTTTCCAACTCACTATCTGGGCTGGAGAAAGAGAACTTTGCTTATGATTTTTAGTTCTAATAGGTAATTTTATGAAGTGATCTATTTATGCAAATATATAAAGATTTTTTTT
>NW_010587148.1:93207-104237 GCF_000705375.1 Tinamus guttatus | reverse complement strand
ACATTTATATAGGTATATATACACACACATAGTTATATTCTGAGTAACCTAATCTGTCAGCAAAACAATATGTGGGGTACTAAGTACATTAGGAAAAGAAACTTAGGAATGCAATTCTCCATTTAAATTACAATGAAAGTACCATTTCCCACTCCCACCTTCTAACTTACATATAAAAGACAAGGATACCCCAAATCACCTGGAAGAGGTGAGGACCTGGTAGTTGCTTTCCAACAGCTGGGATTTATTAAGGAAGGGAGGACAACCTTCACTATTCCATATTTGCCAGATGATTATTGGATGAGATAACGTAACAAGGTTGCAGCTTAGCTGGTCACATTGTTGGTATTATTTGGGATCTTACAGGCTTGGGACAATGCAGGAGGTGACAGTTCGGAGAAACCGTGAGAGGGAGGTGGAAGAACAGGATCACAAGTGTCTGAATAAATATTAACCAACATTCTTCTAGGTAAGTTAAAAAAAACAACCAATTTCTATGTAACAAATCTGTAAGCAAATAACTATATATGATTAACAAATTTATGCAGTGCTGAGACATTAGTGTCTAAGTTTAAAAGGTCTTGAGTAAAAAATCAATTATTTTTATCTTGGCAGTTTATTATGTTTTAATTTTCTTGCTCCCTGACTAATCCAAGTTAATTCAATGTACAACACATAATACATAACTTTAAAGTACTTGTTTGTATTTCATAATTGAAATTTGACTTTTTATTCTGTAGCATATAGAGGTTTTCTATTATGCATGCTTAAGTATGATATAGAATATTTGTTTGCTTAGATCTGATGGTATTTACACTGGAATTTGTAATATCTAAAGCAAGCTTAACATTTAGGGTAATAGGGAATAACTATGTGATGATGTGCTAATGTGAGAACAACAGGAAAATACATTTGTTTGCAGCACACAACAAACACTAGACTAACAGGAGAGCTCCTGGCTCTCCTTAGGAATGTTGCACTATGTTTGGTGAACACTTTTTACTGGATGACAATTTCTGCTGGGTTTTAGTATATCACATTTTGCTAGGTGTCTTTAGTGTGTTCGTTGCTGGTAGTATTTTCTTCATTAAATTTTGCAAATGATGTGGCTAACTGCTCTGTGCCTGGCAATGCTTCACATGTGCCCGTTGCTTGGTCAGTCGTGATGCGTCCAAGCAACTTGTGTGGCTGTTTTCCCTGCCCACATGAACATGCTTCTCAAAACAAAGGTTCTAGTGCGGATAGCTTTACAGAAGACTGGGTCTTGTATTTTTCTAATTTATTTTCTAAAGGAACACTTTACTTGCTACAAACATTTGGTAATAGTCAGTCCTTTCTGAAATAGCTTGCTGGTACCATTGATAAGATCATCCACGAGGACTACAAACACAACTAGGGAATGTAAGAATGTGAACATTTGTCCTATTTATATTAGGTCTAATAATAAAAAAAATATTGCATCAAACCCACTTGATTTCATACTAAAGTTATTCACACTGAAGAAATATTTCTGTGGAAAAAGATGAAGAGATTAGCCAGAAATTTCTAACACCTACAAAGACCGTAACAAAAGTGTATGTTGTGGCAGTAGAAAACAAATTGCTAGCTATTGTAAATCCTATTATTTTCTCAATATGACTAAATAGTGTACTACTAGGACTCCCACTGACATTACTAGTGTGGAAATAGAACATTATTCTGAACGTACTTTCAAAATATTATAGAAGCCAATAGAGTGCACATACCTGTCTGTAGAATATACGATATAAGCTATCAGGCTCTTCCTTTCTTTTCTTGGCAAAAAGCACATGTCTTCCTTTAGCTGTGTCTTAGACAACGTGGGCCTGTTTCTTGGTCAGGCCTTTGTTTTACACCAAGAAATATAAATAAATGTGACTAATGTATTCCCAGGCTTAGAAGGTTCTTTTGCCACCTGATTATCATTTAACTCTGCTACACGTTTGACATGTTTCAGTTTTGTCACAAGACTTCCGTATGTGAGGCAGGCTGTGAGAAAAGGTGACATGTCATGGTTGAGGATTATAGCCATCTCTTCAGGTTCCCATGGGAATAGTTGGAGAAACTTCCCAGTCAGTTATCTGGGGTACAAAATAAGTGACTGTCTGCAGAAATGATGCTGCACAACCCTTTTCAAAAAGAGGTGCACAAAAATGATGTTTTGACTAGATGTGTCATGTTTATTAAAAGTCCTCCCTCTCCCCAAGCTAAAATAGTGCTTTATGTATTTGTAGCTTCCCAAAGAAATGAGAGTTCTGATTTTTTGCTTGTTTGTTTATATTCTGTTTCTCTCTTCTACTGTATAGTTACACTGAAAAAAAGTTCAGTCATAATTCATAAGATAAACAATTAATTTTGCTGGTAATATATTGAAGAAGATAATTTACACACAGTTACTCTATGTACTGCTACTCTAGAGAACTAACCCTGCATCATAACATTTTGAAAAGTTCTTAAGTGATTTATAAGCTTTAATTGTCAAAGGAGTTTAAAGATTTAGATTCTAAAGCAATCTGGAAAATAATGACTTTGCAATAAAAGGTGAAGCAGAGCAAAAACACTAGCAAGTACATAGCAGATGTGGGTTTGCCAATATATTTGTAAATTTAGATTTTTTTTTCAGCTCAGTTGTTTTGGCTGTGGTATGACACTTTTTCCTCATTCCTCTGGGATTTTCACGTGGTGAATTACCTGGTATTACTTAAAA
Source organism: Tinamus guttatus (assembly GCF_000705375.1). Next base: position 101,512 of record NW_010587148.1, on the reverse strand, counting down.
GTGAAGAAACAAAGAACCTGCACCCTCTGCTATAGAAAGCCGTTTGCTTGAAGCATGTGTAACCCTGTAAAATTAAATTATCAAATGGCTATTTAAAGTAAAGCATGAGTTGTTTTAATTTCTGTTATGCTCTGACCTGAGTTTCTTAGATAATTTTAGAAATACATTTTTTTCCTACTTTTTACCTTATCTTGCCCTAGAAATTGGGTGGGAAAAGCAGTCCCTAAGTTGTTTTGAATAGCTAGAGAACTTGTCTGAAATATTTTAGCCCAATGGCTCTGTTGGTTCAGATTCCTCAGTCACTTCCATTAAAGACTCTTTACTGTTGCTGTTAAGGGATTTAAAAATACGCTGTATTTCTGTAGTGATAGCTGTTTTTTTTTTATTTGGTCCTCGTGCATAAAGGTTTACATTTCTATTCTTCTAACATAAGTAATTTATTCAAATGAGTTTAAGAGTATTTCATGAGTATTTGCTATAGGGACCTTGGCTGTGTGAAACACCATGTGTAGTAAGAGCTGTGAATTTTGAGAACTGGCAGTTCTGTGTTTGACATGATAATTTCCACAGTGCGTGCAGATAGTATGGATTTCCAGAATGAGGTCAATTTATAAATCTGTCATCGCGGACTAGATCATCAGGCCCATAAAACATTGCTCACCGAAATGTAGATGAAATCTTTTTTGGGCTACTGTATATCCATGTGGACATACATGCCAAATCATGCAAAGATTTAGGCAAAAATCTTGTAAATATTGTAGGCAGTTAGGGCTTTGATAGTCTATAATATCTGCAAAATTCTGTGTGTGAATCTATGTCTATGAGGTTGTGGACAGAGCACATGCTCTTTCTACAGTGCTACCTTCCTTTGCTGAGGGAAACCTATCTCCTTTGTACAGCAAAAACTGCCTGCACTACACATATTGAAAATACCTTGTGGGAGGGAGAAGGACAGGCCCCACAGTAAGCTCAGTGCAGATTTCTCATGGTGTAGTTCAGATTTCTCGGCATGCGTTTATAATTTAAAGCATTTACCACACTTTCTACAACACACCTGAGAGAAATGCAAATATTCACATGAATAGCGGTGTGCATGCAGTACAAACTTCATAGATAACAGACTTATATGTGAAGTGTAATAAATATTAACCTGTATGATAAAAATGTAACTGCCCATTCCACAAAGAATACAAATGTAGTAGCATAAGTTTCATCTTGCATACAAAATTAGTTGCCAGCCATGCACATGATTCAAACTTTGCAGCAGGTCTCGCATTTCTTTCTGTCACTGCAGCATTATGAGCTGGGTTATGTTGATCCCAAATCACATGTTGCACGTTTCACAAGGCAGACATTATATTGCTTAAGTGAAGTTTTCATGGAGATGGACTGTTAGATCCCACAATATAAACTTCAGAGGATCGATATGAATTCCAGTGAGACAATATTCATTTTGTAATATAGATGGGACCATACAGAATCTACAGCTGGGTAAAACTTTAGACGTACGTTTGAATTGAAAATAAATGATGGACTATGTCATATTAGCACTTCTAAGAATATCAAACAAATACCAGCAGTTTTTTCATATACCAGCTGCAAAGATTAATAGATTTTGCATTCTTGCACGTCCCATAGATGCACATGCACATGTCTGCTGACATGCAATTATTTTGCTTAAAAAAAGAGAAAGCCACAAAATCTTACAAGTACAGAATCATTATTAGAAATGTAACCAGTTTAGATGACAGTCACTTAGTGCTTGGAAGTGAAAAGCCCCTACTGTACATTTAAATACAGTTATTAGACAGATCATGTATCAAGCAAATTCCAGCAGGTTGTTAATGCTGGTAACAAACAATGCGAATTCATCAGCAAGTGCAATGAATAATTCAGAGCATGTACTTATTGTAAGCTTTCCCACACAAATTTCCAGCTTGACAGAAATGCAAATTTTATAGTGTGTGCACAACACAAGTTCACAGCACACAAAACTCATATTCAATAAAAGAAAATTATCTTGCATGGAGAGTTTCAAAGCAATGTCAGCACATGTACAAACTGTTTCATGAGGCTTGCATGTGCAATTGCTTCGGGCATGGGTCATCCGTAAGGTTTAAACCTTGACTTTAATTCTATCTTGGTATAATCTAATAAATAGCTTCAACAACTGTCTGCTGGAGAAGGATGTCACCTGTTCCCTAACGGTTATTTCGCATGCATGCTGTGAACTTCTGTGCTCCTCTTCAAGCTTCTGCAGTCTCAGTAGAAGCCACATTTTGAAGACGACATGGTGAAACATGGTATACAGCATATTTGCAATTTATGTTGCACATAGTTCTTCATGACAATGACAATTTGCCATCAAAACAGATGCACTAAATCAAGGATTTAAAATAGAATTGTATGTGTTTACTATTTCCGTAATTTGGTTTAACTTTGGAGGGAGAAAGCTCTCTTATCAGTGTATAATCCTGCCACCTGGCATGTCAGCAGTTTTTTGACCTGAATCCTAATAACTGTTGAAGGGGCAGTAAGACAGCAAAGTGCATTTCCTCCTGTCAGCCAGCCAAGGGATTAGAGCTGGAACCGCTATTCACTGGTCAACCTTAGCACCAGAACAAGATTTTTTTCTTCTTTCTTTTTCTTTTTTTTTTTTTTTCCTAACTGCAGTTTGAATTTGCTAATGACAAAGGGAGCTCCTCGGGGATGTGACAATCATGAGATAATCAGCTTTGGAGGATTAGAGGACCCCAGGGGTGTGATTAGCTCAGGTTGGCCAAGCCCTCTGTTATGAATTAATTCTGAAATGAATATTTGCATTCCAACACTATGTCTTACTGGAACCAATTTCCAGCCCAAGAAACTTCTTTTTTCTCCTTTTTTTTAATTAAAAAAAATCATATTGCACAAGACAATTGGCAGCTGTATCTAATGAAATATGAGATGATTAAGCAATAAGGATCTGAATTTTATGTGATTTACTTCTGCCAATGATCTTTCAGTGCAAAGATATGTTCATTGTTATTTTTGGTTCATATTTTTTCCACACTTTTGTTAAATGCTCTATGGAATGTTTTCAATTCATTTGATTCCATAGTCGACAATCAGATAATTTTTCCTTCCATAATTATCAATTATCATGTACAAAAATACGGAGTGCTGTTGGGTTTGCATAATAAACAGAAAGCAGAAGTGATGATAGCAACTTTGATGAACTGAAAATACATCTTTTGTGCACTTGACAGCTATTTGGGCATTGGAAATGGTGTTACATACTTAGGGATGCACTGGTGAAATGGCCTATGTGTCTGACAGTTACATTCAATCCAAGCAGGCAAAATTGCAGTCTGATGCAGAGTTTGCCAAAGTATTTCATAAAATAGGCCAGAGAAACATAGTATGACAATTCAACACTAATTTAAATCTGTTTTATAGAATAAAGGAAGATAATTCAGTGCAATGAAAGAAGCGGACACGGGTTTGCATGGCTAACTTTCTGTTCTATGTGTGTTCATTATATGTACATAGGATAGTAGAAAAATAGCAGCCACGTGGACTGCCTAGTATGGCTTACATATGCACTCTCTGTCTCCTCTCTATATCCATTTGCCTGCTGGTTTCACAATCTGTTTCTCAGTGTTGGCAGTTTCCTTGGTACTTTTTTTTCTACAAATTCTATAAAAGGGAGATGATACTGCTGATCTCTCTCTACAAAGTACTTTGAAATTTACTTATAAAAAGTGTTAAATAGCATCATTAAAATAAACTATTTTTATATTGTTTTGCCTGGCTTACTTTTCTTTATGGGTACTTATTCTTCCCTCATGGGAAAATTGAGAGGAATTCTATTCTGGTAGTGCCCATGTACCTGTCAGAAATAACATATTTCTCATTTTTGACCTCACTGCATTAACAGTGAGTTCTTCCCCTGTAGCTATCAAATCTATTTGCATTCATTGTCAAAAATGTTGTTCTTTGCTGTATTTTGTTAGATTTATTTTTTCCTCTAATAGTCCGTTGCAGAAAACAATGATTTTTTTGTTAATTGTCTGTATTTTCTAATGAGCTACTTTAAAGCACTCAGCAACATCTGAGGTGTATTTCTTCACCAGTCGTGACAACAGACACAGCTGTAGTCCAAGTGCAGTAGCACAGTGTGAGAACCAAGGCTGAAGCCTCTCGGCCTGCGTGGTGCCTCAGGACCCTGAAACCAACTGCCAGGAAGACAGGAGAATGTAAATAGACCGTTAAGACGCCACAAGGAGCCTTGAAGCAGGACTTATCTGTTATAAACAGGAACAACAAAAAGGAGGGACCATCTGCCCTATCAGCAAAACCTTGAAGAACATGGGTATTAAACTGGCCTGAACTATGTGGACCTGGGGAAAGGGAAGGTAGAGAGGGTCACAGGCTTCATTGAGTTGCAGCCCATGTTAATGCAAAATGTGAAGCTTAAATGCTTTGTACATAATATTTGCATTATTTCCTCAGAGTTTCTACACTTAATATCCTGTATTAGTATTTAAAAACAAAATTTTGAAGAAGTGTCCATAGTTCTGTGTTTCCAATAAGCTTGTGCTCTCTAAATCCAGCAAAACACGCATGTGGAAAGAAATGCAAGGTGAGTTTATGCTTGATGACTTTTTAAATTCTACAAGGTACCTATCTGTGTCTTCCTGTGTTCCTCTGTAAGAAAACTGTGTCCCTTAATATTTCCACGTTGTGTTAAAGTGCTTCAAAAACTGCATTGTTTCACAGTTTGAATTCTTAAGTGCTGTTTTCCTGCATATAAAGTGAACAGATTTTGTTGCAATTCAACTTGGATTACTCATAATATCCTGCCATTTTAATGTGATAAATCACTAACTGTGCTACAATTTATTGTTTGTGTTTTCCTCAAAAGGGTAAAGAAATCTTAAATGTGTTTTAAGCTGAGTTTTAATGAAACCGAGCAAGTGTTGTTTGATTATAATCAGATAGCATGGCTAGCAGGTCACTGAACCGAGGAGACTCTTTCCAAACCCTCAATGCTGTGAAGAGCATGAATGTGAAATTTCTGCTGCACGCATTACAGTTAATGGGTTTTTGACAGTCACTCAGAGAAATAAGCTTTCAGATGCTGCATTGTATTTACAACTGCAAATACTTTTTAGTCTTTCATCAGCATACAGTTAATGACACTGTTTTATTAGTTTATTCTGTAATTGCCTTCCGGAGCTTTACAACAAATGTGAAGGGTCTGGACAACTGATCACTTCTTGTAACAGCCCCGTTACTGATGTTTGACAACAAGGGTTGTGGAAAGGGTCACGTTCAGCACTCACTAAAAGTGCAAGAAAATTGGCTCCTGAAGTAAGTTAGGCCTGAAGGTTGAGGAAGGATATAAAAAAGTCTATCTGGAATTTATCTGTGCACTCTGTGTTTCTATTCCTAAGCCGCGGAGATTTCTTGTCACAGTCTTAATCAGAGCAGTCCATGCCAGTGAAAGGAGGAGATGTTGCCTCAGGTCATTGGCATGGGACAGTGGTCCACAGCTCATTACTGTGGTTGGCTGTCATTTCTATACCAGTCCTGCGTCATGCTGACCCGAATATTGAAAAATTTCTGTCTCTTCTGGAGTTGTGGGGAGGAAGACTGTAAGAATCAGTATTGAAATGGCAGGTATCTTGACCAATACAATAAAATACGTGCTAAGTACCTCCAGTGCTTTGCAGCTTGACCAAAGGTGCACGCTGTCTGAGGGGACATTTTTGGGCAACCTGCAGCTCATAGGAGATGGATCTTTCCTTTGCAAGACGAAGAGATTTTCTTTGATAATGCAGGATTTGGCCAGAGTTGCTTCCTGAAAAGTGACTCAAAATGAAAACCCTTTTTTTAATGATTCTGTTCTCAACAAGGGGGCTATAAAAACATAAAGAAAATATCCTCACTTAGCAATAATACGAAGACCTCGCTATTTCACTTATTGTCTAGTTGTGTTTTCCCCAGAGCAGTGGTAGGAAAGTCTTCCAAAGACTCCTTTTTAACTGTAAAAGTTGCTGACTGTGTTTTGGGAATTACTTTTGCACTGTAATTCTGTTCATCCTTAAAGGGAATAATAATTGTGTAAGCATCATGAGCAGGGCCCAGGCAACCCAACATCTGAAGGAATGCAGATTACCTATGGGTGTTTGTTGCCTTTCTGTCTCCAGGTGAAGCAACGCTTGTAGTCAGGGTTTGATGTTTCCAGAAGCTTTTGCTCAATGAAAATTTGAGTGCAAGAAAGTCTGCTATTCTCTATGTAAATACAAAGCTGTAATTAATACATAATACACTTCAAACCTTGGATGCTGCACTAGTCTGTGCAGGGTGCTCAGAATATGAATTTGTATGTTTGAGTTATTACATGGATGTTCCCACAACACAGTCCTCTAAAGAAAAATGTGTACTTGTTTTCACTCCTGTAAAATTTAAGCATTTCCAAATTGATGTTTAGCATGGAAACAACTCTGCAGTGTGCAGTGCTGCTGTGTAATTCTGAAGCATTTTAGAAAGTAGCTGCAACAACTATTTTCCAGATATAAATATCCAGTCCCTCTTGCAACAGCAAAAGTAATTATCCTTCCTTTAAGTAATAAATGCTTGCTAACCTCTGTTTTTTTTCACCCAAATAGAAATTTTGGTTTAGGGGCAAGAAAAAAAAAAAAAAGACTTTGCTTGGCATTCTTTAATTTATTTCTAAGAAAAACTTTGTAGCAATTTGGTGTATTTCTTAAAAGGATATTCGGATGTTTCCTTCTGCGATAAATTAAGTTTGTGAATGTCTTCAAAATATTACAAATATGCTTAAGCTTAAATATAGATGCGTTATATTTCAATGTGTTGTATTTCAGTGGGCTTGCTGTCCCTTCCCCAAAAAGTCTTCTTTCAGCCATGTAAGTCTTTGCAGATGTATGACCTTGGCTGAGATACTGTCAGCCAACACACACTTCAGGGAAGACTGGCAGATTCACAGTGGCAGCAAGTTTGAAAACTAGATTTAATAAAAAATTCCATCAGAATGATTTAACTACAGAGTAAATGCTTATTTTTCAGGATTTTCTCAGATTGTTCTGTGTTTCTCAGACTCCATGTTTGAATTTAGTGATGACAGCAGTCCGTGTGCCCACTAGCAATGCCAGCCGCCGTCCTGGTTGCTTTCAGGAGGAGCAGGGTGGCTCAGAGCCTGCGCGAGTCCGTTGGGGAGCAGACTCACTTGTCTTCTCAGTGCCAATCTTTCTTATTACTGGAATGAAGTCTGACTTTAAATGGCTTTAATTTCACAACAACAGTAGAAAAGAGCTTGCTAAAAAAAAAAAAAAAAGCAAATTGCACCATGTCCCGTGGCAGAAGTTAGAGCTTCCATGGTGAGATACGGCTGTTTTAGAAAACCGAACCGAACGGAGTTCTGTGGAGTCCATAACATGCAGGGCAACATTACATCGACTTTCATGCAGAGAAGGATGTTAAAGCATGAAATTGTTATTTTGTTTGATTTCAGACTGCTGTGACCATGAGCCAGGAGCTTTGTGGAAAAAAAACTGAACACAGTTCTGCCCTTGTAAGAGTGAGAGTTGGTGCTAGCAGTGTCAGAGGAAGAAAAGGTACCTCTAGCTCCCGAGCTATCCCGTTTGCCTGGAGACAGTGTTTGCTCGGATATATGAGGTCACTATGGAAACTAGTTAGTGCTTGTGATACAGAGGTAACAAGTGGGTGTTACAGCTTTCTAGTTCATGTTGGTACGGGATGAAGTTTCTAGATGTGGTCAATACTTCAGTTTCTCTCATTTAGCACAGTTACGTTTGTTGGATCAGCAAAGCATCTTATTTACTGACTGTGAATCTTCATGTGATCCAGTAGTGTTTAGCAGAGTGTGTGTTGTAAGAACTTGGATCTCCAAGAGGAAAGGGAGGTATTAGTCAAACTCACAGTATCTTCAGTTTGGACTCTCCCCCAGTCCTAACATACTGGAACAGACTAGAGGGTAGAAAGGTGAGCAAGTTTAGCACTGAAGTTAGGACACAATATTGCTAAATGTTATAGCAATGAGATTCTGGAAGAGCCTTCTATTATTAAATGAACTGTTTTAGAGTTCTGTATCTGTGGGACATTTACATCCAGTCATGTTTCAGTGTTGGAAGAATGGCCTTGAGGAACTAAGAGGTTCCTTCCTATGTTTCTAAGACTGCTGTGGGCATACATGCAATTTTGTTCAGCTATCATACTAAATCAATGGGAATGTTCATACAATTACCAGCGTTAACAAGATTCAAGTATCAGCAGG
>NW_010587148.1:75484-91848 GCF_000705375.1 Tinamus guttatus | reverse complement strand
GGGGGGCATGCCGCGCCCGCGTTCCACGCGTGCCGCCGGCTCCGCCGCCGCTCGCCGTCTCGCACCAAAGGAAGGAGGCGCTGCTACACCCCTATGTCTGGGCTAAGCTCTGCAGCGCCTCGGGATGATTCGGGCCTATGATATCTACTTTACAGAGAGTTTCAGACTCTTAACCCTATTTAAATTTTAATGTGAGGGCTTGTTATAGTTTCTATAACTAGGCATTAAAAGCAGATGAAGCATCTTTAATCATAAAAGCTTCATTGCTTTAATTTACAATACTTGCATTTTTAAATCCTACCATAAAGTGAGTGGATTGTGTTTAGGGGGATGATAGTTCACAGTGAGGAATTGTGATCCATGAGGAAGCCTGTTTACACAGAAACAGTTGGAAGTGGCAGTAATTAAACCTGTTTCCCAGGTGCAGAGCAGTATTTTAAATGCTCCTCTGGCTACAATAGCATCCAGGTTTGGCTGTTCGTCTCCCTTACCATCTCTTGCAAAAATGAGATAATCAGAAGAGGGTATAATGTAAAGAGGACAGGACTAGCAATTAATAATTTGATGACATAATCAGAATGTTAAAAATCATGTTTTGGGTGATTTCTGTCTTTGTATCACAAGGAAAATTCTTTTGCACCTTTCCATTGTGCTTCCTTAGAAAGGAAGTAAATGGGAAATCATGGTATCAGTGTTTGTTGTTATGGCAAGTTAAAGCCTCATGCAATCATTCCTGACTTTGAAACCCCAGCTGGCTTTAGAGCATAGCTGCACAAATCTTTTTATGCAGGCAGCATGGGATTTTCCTGTGAAACTTCCTAAAAGTAAGAGTGCGTAAAGAGTCTCAAATCCTAAAAACCTGATGAACTCATGAAAGCCTAATTAGAACAAGTGCATATATGTGCCATGAAGCTAAGGGTAAGATCTATTTAACGGACAGCACAGACCCAATACTGCTCCCCATCATGCTGCTAGAATTCTTTTAACACCCCATACCTGGGCAAACTTGCTTTCCACCAGCCCCCTTCCTAAATCCCCCAGAAGATGGGTGATTTGGTATTTAACCACCCACTTATGGGTATCTTCTGGGAGGAACCAGTCAGTCTTGCCCTCATCCTCGGTGATTTGGTATTTAACCACCCACTTACGGATATCTTCTGGGAGGAACCTCATCCTTCCCCACCAGAACTGCTGGCAGAAATGCTGCATTGCCAAACCGTGCAGATCTGAGATCTCTGGGAAACTGGCACTTTGTGTGTTTGGTATTTATAGCTTTTATAACATTTATAGCCAACGTATCATTTTCATCTGAAGACTTGGCCATGGGACACCTAGTTTAGTTCTTTTCTGTTTTTCACTACATTGTGAAAGTCACAATCAAGACAGTCCAGGCTGGAGAATTTGATTATATTGGAGGGATGTGGTGACTCCCAGCAGTGCACTGAAGGCAGGAATAGCAATTCATCTGTGAGGAGTAGTGACAGGGAGCAGTCACAGGGCGTCTGAAAAACAAGGATTTTAATAACACAGAGTCAAGTACATCTGCCCTTTCCAATGTAATATTTTCTACAGCAGATGGACGGGAAATTATCACCATTTGTAAATGTTTGCATCTCTATATATCATGTGCTCAACTGAAGTATTTATCGTGTAAGAACACCTTTAAAATATCAGAAAGCTGTAATTATTGAAATACTAAATGTCATTGTTATTGTTCCTACCCAGTTTATATGCAAATACATGCTGCTCCCTTGAACTTAAATTTGCAGGAAATGAATTAGAACAGCTTTTTCCTCTTTCATGTATTTCTTTTTGAATTGTGAAATAAGTTATTGTGCAAAACTGATGTGTCAGTTGTACAATCGGTAGTCATCACAATAAAACCTTCACCACTGAATCGGAGGCGCTGGGAACACCTCCATGCTCCAGGGTTATTCCAAGCGGTGACTCACCGGTTCTACCTGCACTCCAGTCAGGAAACTGTTCGGAGATGTTAGCAGTGTGGGTCTGTGCCTGCTGTTATAAGACCCACTTCACACCAGAGATTTTTGAATATTTGCTGCTTTTCAGTAAATACCTGATATACAAATATTCATTAGAAGCAAAGAAAAGCTGTTCACTTTCCATTTTCCTGGTCATGGAGATGATCTGGTTTAGCATGCCAGCAATGATATGTTTTTAAGTGTACGCTCCATAAATTATTTCTTTAAAAAACACAACAGAGAAGATGGGAAGGAAAATATGGTCAGTATTCATATACATATTGTCAGTGGGCAGTGTGAGAAAACTCTAAATACCCAACGTGTCCTAAGGCCTGTTTAGCTGAAACGCAGCCCAGTCATCTCAGTGTAGGCTTCCAGGGTAAGAGGCTGCCAGACCACCAGAGGATTGGCAAGGAGCAGAAGAAGTATCTGTTAGGCATTGCTGCGTAAAAGTGTTCTAAAACACAGCTCGTAGTGTGCAACAGTTACTTATATTAGTCTTACAAAACCACAGAACTGTAGCTCTGTACATTGGCACTTTATCTGTTTGCTATTTATGTATGTACAGATAAAGGACTTATGTAGCCACAAGACTAGGTGATGTCCGTCGTGCTCGCTGGGGAATTAATTGTACCTGTTTTAGAGTCGGCTGTTAAAGAGATTAGGAACGCGGAGCGTTGCAGGGAAGCCGTGGTTGCATGGCAACTGCAAAGAGCAGCAACATCTGGTCGTCTTCATCTTTTTTTTAGAATCCATAGATCTCAAAGTGCTCTGTGCCTTTGGATGAATATCGCTCCTTGTACCTCTGGGCCTCATCTTCCCTATTTGTTGGTCAGTAAATGGTGTCCTCAATGTACCAGGTAACCCTAGGGCAGAATTAAACATAACACTGGATCGTGTGCTGTGAGGTCCGTTTCCTGATTCTCAAGCCCTGCTGGCAGTAGGGGATATTCTCAAGAAGAAACACAGGAGAAAAAGTCCATCATGCAAAAGCTCATCTTTGAGGCTAGTCAGTCAGTGACATGAAGGGATCCTCTCAACCAAAGCACCTTTTCTGCTCTGGAGCCTTTGTCGGGAAGCGCGAGCAGGGAGCTGGAGTTTATTTATGTGCATGCACCAGGGATCGTTTTCCTGTACAAACAAATTATATAGCCAGTGAACAAAATTTTCCCTCTTCACATTCTGCCTTTTGTTCACGTCTTTTTGAGAATTAGCCTAGGCTAGGATTCACCATCTCTAAAAACATACGATATGCTAGAGGTATTTTTTCTTCAGTGTGCATCTCCAGTAGCATTGTGACAGGCTGTCAGGAAATATGTCTCTAAAAAGCCAGGTTAGATCCTCAGAGACAAGCAGTGATGCAGTTCTTAGTAATGTGCTAAGCCCCAGTCAGAGTGCACCTTATTGTTGCTGTGTGCAGTGATGTGACATCTGAGTTATTTGTTTGCTCTGCCATAAGATAGCTTTAGTGGATATAATGTGAACAGATCACTCATCTGTGGAAATATTTATGGTGCTGCTTTCGAAGGATCATTCAATGCAGGAGCAGATGGCAAAGCATGGATATTCATGGATTACTTTAGAAGCTATCTTAGGTAAAATGTTTTCATTCAGAGCAGCTAAAGCATATAACAATCTGATATTTTACCACCCTTATTACTTAATGTTTACATATATTTACAATAAACCTTCACGAATGCTACTCAAGCAAAAATGTTCTACTGCCAATTTTTGTAAGAGTGTGTCTCATGAGCTCTTTGCCGCTAGGCCCTGATCCTGCAAATTCTTACTGATGAGGTTGACATGTCTTAATTGAGTGGGCCCATTGAGTTCAGTGAGACTAGATGTTTGTAGCACAGCTAGCTCCAGGAGCACACCGTGGGTCAAGATTTTCAAGTGTTTCGGGATTTGGGACCTCCAGCTTACAACAGCTAAAAGAAGTCCAGTTTTTGGAAGTGATGACGGTACCTGCTCAGAACTGCAGTTTCCTTCTAAGGGTTTGTCGGGCATCTAGAAAATTAATACAGTATCTTCTAAAAATGACTGGTGATGGCATTAATGTTTCTATGTATATTAATGCAACTAAATTGAAATTTCTTAGTGTCCTTCTGTATTCGCCCATAGCACAGCTTTCCCTTGTTCAGTTTTTAGAAAAGATAATGGCCAAAAGACCATTAATTGTGTTCCGTGGAAGTTGGACTTTTTCACAGGATAGGTGGTTTAACACACATTCAGATGCCACAAACTTCTCAGCTTCCTGACCCAATTCCTTATCACCTCATGTGGCACTCACCAAGCTGCCCTTATTACTTCAGTGGCAATGTCCTAGGTGGCCTGTTACCCAATCCCACGTGCGCAGGTTAAAAAATAAATAACAGAATTGCTCTTAAAATACTCTCCAAAGGATACCAATCACACCAGACTGTTTTGTATTTTGTTCCTCCTAATTGAATTCATAGTGTTATCTCACTGCTCTGTTACTCTCAGTTGTCTGGTATATAAGATGTGGTTAAGGTGCATTCCCGGTGCATCCTCGCACTGTGGGATTTGTCTGCCTTTCTCGGGGCTTGGCCGTGGGCTCCCAGCTGGAGGGTTTGCGTGTTATTGCCTCTCAGCTGCTTGCAATGAGTGCTGCTGCATTTGGGAGGAGGGGTCTGCGCTTGCACCAAAAGCCTGAGGCTACAAGTGGGAGCTGCTGAGGAGAGTGTGGATGTTTGTCAGCTTCTTCAAGTCCCTGCTTGCTGAAAGGTAAGGTGAGTTTTTGAGTTTGTGGGGTTTGTTTGTTTGTTTTAAAACATGCTTAAGGCCCATCTCTAGAAGGTGAATAACTTGGTAGAGAGGAGGTAGAGATGTGTTGCCAGGGGTGCATTAAGTTATCATAACTGTTTCCTAAGCAAGTATTTTTTTGAAATGTTTGGCTTTAAGTTTGCTGGTTTGGTTTCTTGTATTTATGTTAATATGGAAGCATTGAGCTTGTTGTGGGACAAGTTATCGGTTATAGTTTATCTTGCCTTTGGTAAAATACTTCTAGTACTGAGGTTAATTAATTTGAAACCTTGCTGAGTTGTATGGCCCATACCTGCTGTGTGGGCATATCCTTAGATGTCAAGGAGAGATGTTTGTTTTTTCTTTGCTGTTTGTCCAAGGTCTAGTTTTATGGTTGCATCTTGTAGTGGTGAAAATGACCAAGTATCCTGCTGCTCTTCTTCCTGTCTTGAGTGCAGTTACTTCATGTTAAAATTGAAATAAAGCCTGTGACTGAATGTGAGGCTGCTGTGGGCCATGTTCATTCCCCTGTAGTGCTGTAAAGAGGGGGGTCTTTCTCCTTCCTGATTTGCTTCTCTTTTTTCCATATCATAACGCACTCCTCTGTCTGTTCCTTTTACTTTTGATAGTCTTGCTCAACTGGTAGTGAATACCATTGGTGATATAGCAGAAACAATAATCACTCTGAGAAACACTTTGCTATGAACAGCTCAGTCTTGTGTAAGCGCATATCTTTGTATGTATATGCTTTCTATTAGAGTGCCTTTGAAGAGGTATAAATAAGGGATACAATGCTGAATGTTTGCTGTTTGTTTTCAAGTACCTGGTGAAGTCCAGAACAATCTCTAAGTAGTTCTCTGGTAAGTGATATTTAGACACTTAGACCACAAGCTAGAAAGTGAGTACATTTCTATGCCAGGACCAGTTAAATCTCATCTAACCCTCTCTGAAGAGGAGAAATGATTTTCAGGTGTGTATTAATAGGCAAATGATTATGTCCAGCTGCATTAGGTGCACACTGAAGGCTGAAGTAGTCTTCTGTCAAGTGTAATAGTCGTGTTATCTTTGCTTGTAGAGGATGATTTGGGTAGAACAGGCTTGCTGTTTTCTGTCTTGAATCACTTTGAGTTGAAGTGCTGCTTTGTAAGAGAGCAAGTTGGGAATCTTCCTCTAGGTTTTCTTCAGTTTAAGCCTTCTGCCAGTGCTTAAGATGGTTGGTAAAGTTTGAGTATTACCTGGATTAAATTTCTTGGGTTGGGTTTTCACCAAGCTAAACTGTTATTGCATTCTGTGATGGCTGATATTATAGAAGCCTGCAAAATATGTCAAATTTCTTATTCTACCTGGTAAAAGCAATAGTTGTGAGGGTTTTTTTTTCTTAATAAAAAAAACTTGCTAAAACTTGCTGACTCTGAATAATGTTCAGCCATGTGGTCTGACTTTAAATGAAACAAGAACACTGGGGACCACACTTAATTTAAACACCATTCATCTCAAAATAACCTAACTTGCAGAATGATTGCTGTGCAAACACTGTAATAATACAGCAGAGCTGTCATTATGGTCAATATTTAGTCTCTGGCTGCTTCTATTATTAACACTTAAAGCAGTTCATGAAAAGTGATTAAAAACACAACTACATAACCCTTCCTGAACTCTGAGATCCCACAGACAGATCAACAGCTCCTGCTCCTCATTTGTTGAGGTGGATGGCAAAGGGGTCTGTCTCCTTTTACTACTTTGTGGGCCAAGTGGAAGCCCAGGGGGTGGGGTGGTCATGTCTCCTCCTCCTTTCCCCCCCTGCCCAAAAAAAAAAAAAGGGGGGTGGGGGGTTTCCTTCTGTTTTTTCTTTTATTTAGAAATACAGGTGGAGATTTGCACTCACCAAATGAGTAAATACCAATTGAGAAGTTTTAGAAGAACCACCTGTGTGCCTGCTGTTAAACTTTGGGTTGTGCGCCATGTGTTTCAAGGATTCCTTTCCATAACATGGTTCTTACTACTTTGTTTCTTTCCACAGTATGTCAGCATATCAAAAACTCAATATGTGTGTGATACATTTGTGCTCTCTATTTAAATACAATTTTGTGCAGGCAAGGGGGAGAGTTTCAGTAAATTCAGGTCGGGGGTGTGTGTGTTGTGGGGTTTATTGATTGCTGCTGCTTTGTCTCTTCCCCCTTAGTTCTAGCAGAAGCACAAGTGCTTTCTCCCTGCATTGCCATAGGACTTTGTTTTGCTGCTGGTCCAAGTGGCTGAGGTTGGGTTGATGGGTATGGGTAGCAACAGTTGGCAGACCTAGATGGTTGATCATCTGTCTGAAGGAGCTAAAATGGATCCTCTAGACAATCTGATCCTGGTTCTTGGCAGAGCTGGGAGTCAACCTTTTCTTGTTGAGCTACAACAGCCGTGAGACTTTAATGCCTCTTGCATATCTCTATTAATGCCTGGAAATGTAGATTAAGTAGTATAGCTGTGTGATGGTGAGAAACAGCTTTGTATTTAGTACAGCTTTGTGCCTGTGGTGGTACCTGGGCTGGGACAAGTATGAACACAAAGCATCTCATCTCCCAGGCAAGGGCAGCAGGAGGGAGGAATAAAGCAAATGATGTACAGGTCTCCCTAGTCCCACATGCCAGAAGTCCTGTGGGAAAAGCATTCCCTTCTGCCTTCTTTTACTATTGTCTGTTGAAAACACCTTAAATATGTTCTTGTCCCTTGGGTTGATTTGTCCTAGTCTGAAGCCTGTGTTTGGAGTTGGAGAATGGGGTTGTGTGCTTGGCCCTTCACTGCCCTCGCAGCTCTGTGCAGGCCTGTGGTGATGGCAGCTGACAGGGAAGGACTGAGGCTGAGGAGCAAAGCTGCTGGGGTGGAGAGGAGTATGAGGCTGCAGTTAAGCTCCTGAAGCTCTCCAGGGTCTGCTTAGTAGGTATGGGCTTATTAATTTAGTACAGCTGCTAGCAAAGTTGTCCCTGGAGTATTTATTTCTGGCAGGTCTGGTAGAGTAATCCCTTAATTCCTCAGAGTAAATTCTGATAGAGATTTCCTGTGGGTGAGACCATGTGGTTGTGGGTGTTTTGAGCAGTTATTGTAGCCCTCCGGAGTGCCTCAACCTGCTGCTGTCACCTGCCTTGCAGCACCCAGAGCCTGACCCTCCTGTCACGGGCCCAGCCATGGTCTCGCGGCTGTGTTTAACCCACCCGTGTGGAGGGGACGAGCCTGCGCGCAGCCAGGTGCACATGGTGATCGACAAACATGCTGTGGTGCCATCTAGTGAGTGGCTGAGGGGAAGCCACGTTGGCAGCTTCCCTCAGGGCTGGGGCAGCTCTGCGGGCTGAGGCCTGGGGGCTGCAAGGCTGGCTTGGAGGCCAGGCCTGTAATATCCCAGAGCTGAGCTCTGTGTCACTGCCAGGTTTAGCAGCACTTGTGTTTCACAGTCTGGATGGAGGGAGAGCTTCTGCCTTTCTTTTTCTTTTTCTTTTTTTTTTTTTTTTTTGGTCTCTGGTTGTTTTTGCCCAGCCTGTGCCTCAAATATTTTGCTTCTCTCCTCTCCTGTTCTGCTTTTCTTATTTGGTTTCATCTCCTCCTGGGATGAATATTCTTCCTTTGGTACTGGATCTTCAAGTCAAGCTGTGTCCTTCTGCATTGTGCTGTTACATATATTGTGACCATAGTGTTGTTTCCTGCATGTGCAACATTTTGCCCACAAAAACTCCTGACTTCCATTCCATTTGTGTATTAACAAAGGGTTTTCACTGTTTGAGGAGAATGGCCTCTTCTTTAAAGACTATGGGATGGCCCATGGTCTTCCCAGCATGCTGTGGAGCTGTGCAAGGTGTTAGTAGCTAGGCCCAGGAGATGGCAATCCCTTGTCCTTGGCTAGCTCCCATGGGATAAACCCCAAGCTGCCCAGAAGGAGCAGCAACTCATGGTGAGCAAAGGAACTATATGATGTTAGCAGTTTCTCAAACTTCCATTATAGGGGAAAACTTTTTACTGAGAGACCTGGTTTACCGTGATCACCAGGTCAAAGGTTTTAAGATGAATTACAATGAAACTTGGGGTTAGAAATACTGTGCTGATATCTAAAATGGGCTAGTAAACTGCACGTTTGCAGAATGGCGTATGAAACTGCAAAGCATACTCTGTGTTATGAAAAACTAACTGTAATCAGTAGTGACAGAATCTTTTGTTCAGGAGAAGTTCTTATCTTCCAAAATGTAGCTGAGGTCTAAGCAGGTACTTTTGTTCCTCTTTGTGAAATTGGGTCATCATTCTTGTTTAAATGTCAATATGCCAATGGCTGGAGCGTCATAATGTAGAAATCTGATGTCAGAGAAAGGTTTTTGTGGAATAACTGACTAAAATCTGAATGTGCTGGACAAGGGGAGCCATGAAGATACTTATGACTTGCAGCACTTGCCTTCTTGCAGCAGGAGGAAGGCTGATCAAATACTAATGCGACCTATTCCAGGTTGCTAAGTAGTAATTTAAAATATTATTTTCTAATAAACTGGGTCCTCTTGTCTTCCATTTCTCAGTATATTGGTGCAGTCCTGGAGCTGGTTAACATAAACTTATTACAGAAGAAGTTCCCATGTAGTTGCCTGCTTCTGTTCCATATTCCAGCAAAATAATTATATTTGAAGTTTTTAATGCTTGCTTGAATATTTAATTTCAGGAAGCATCCTAATTGACTATTAGATCACTGTGATTTTAAAATGTACTTTGATTTACTTGTATATACATATTGCATGCATACACTTCTGTGTTACTTCTTGTTAGGAAGGAACTAGTCTCTGACAGATCCCATAGAATAAAACAGCCCCTTTCGACTAATATTAGAAATTTGGAGATATTAAACACAGCTGCTTTTCAGTTTAGAAAATAGTTTGATACTTTGATCTGGAAAGTAACAATGTGTCTCATTACTGCAAAAAGGAAATATTTTGATCTAAGAACTTTCAAGGAGTACTAAGCAGTAGCAGCCACCCTTAATGCTTTCAAAAATGGAAATTTCAGTTGAGCCATAATCTGACATGCCATTATATGTGTAATAATGCCTGTGACATGACTTGATACAATACGTTGTGTTAAATTACTGACCTTCCTCATGAAATAATGTATGAATAATAAATGCAAAATCAAATTTTAATGCAAATAATTGTCCCTAAAAATACCATGTGTTTTAGGAAAAGTGTTTTAAGAGAACAATGAAAACTCATTCAGGTTTTTATGGTATTCTGAGCAAAAACCTGTGTCTGCTCTTGCAGGAAGAATATCCTGTTAGAACCCTGTTGGACTCCCCTTTTCCTGCTGCAGCTGTTTGCAGTTCTTGCACAGAGTAGTGTTATAGGCAGGGAGACTTGGCATATCTAAAATTAGAGTGCTTATTTCTTAATAGAAATATCTTGTCTTTCTGAGTGGTTTTGAAGCTTAAGTGCATGGCCTTTGAAGGAGAGGACAAATTTATGTCAAGGCCAGCCTTCAGCAGTCTCATTTTCCATTTAGCCTATTCAGATCAAAGCACTGGGTTACTAGACCCTAATCAAGGCTTGATTATAGGCAAGTCTTTATTTGATCTTTTTCAAGGTTTGTAGATTAAACTGCTGCCATTGGAATTGCTCTTCCTTTTTCTGGTGGTAAAACAGTAGCAGATTATCTGTGTATCTTGAGGAAAGAAGGGAAATGCAAAGGGCAGTGTAATTACAACCTCCTTTAATTCAAATATGCTAACATGACAGGCTTGTTTGTCTTAGGTGGTTCTTACTTGCTCAGTTTGGTGTTTGACTGTTTTGCAGTGTTAATGGCTCTTGCAGGGCTCCTGTGCAGGAAGGGAGGTACAGTTTGGGCTGATGGTTTTCGTTCTAAAATCCCATTTCTACAAAGGGGGAAACTGGGATTCAGGTGGACTAAGCTATGTGCCCATGGCCCTGCAGGGAAGAGCAAGTGCTCGTGTCGGACTGTGGCATCTGTCACAGGTGTTTTCTTGTTTTAGGTGAAAATTCAGGTGAAACTAGCCCAAATATTGCAGTCAAATGTAACAGAAATGCCACCCCCCAGCTTTTGCCGAGGAGTGGGTTAATAGTGGTGCATCAATGTCTTACCTAACTTATGATATTGTTTAAAGTTAAATATTGTTTAATATTTCTGATCACTAGTTCCCTGGTGTCTGTGTCTCAGCTTGCTGGGCTGTGCACTATGCTCAAGCCAAAATAGCAGTACTGCTGAGCACTGAGAGCCACAGCTGTAATACTAATGTTTTCTGTCTTCCTTCCAAATCAAGTATTCCTGTGCCACTTACAAATATGTCCGTGGGAAGAAAGGCTCACCCAGTGCCCAAAATGGCTGCGCCAGAGTCTTTCTAAGACCTTATCTCCCACAGGTTATTCCTCAGGCTTGTCATACCATACAGATCCTCTTTATTCATGAGAGTAAAGAGCAAGTATAATATTGTATTCTAGTGAACGAATACTTTGGGCCTGCAGTGGCAAGTTAATATTCAGCAACTCTTGTTTTTACATATTAAATGGTAGGTGGTATTTCTATTTTCAATAGCATAGAGGAGCATCTCTTTTTTCAATTGTGTACTTTAACTGGTTAATCTTTTATCCATGCTGATCATGCTAGCAGCACTATGAATTCATTACATGCATCCTTTAGATATATTATTTAAGTGCTCAGGTATGCTCTTCCACAGAATGCTACAGGTGTCTGAGATGATACCTTCATTAGCCATTTGATAGACAGGCCTTTTACTTACAAGTGTGTTATCTGGCTGCCCTCAGCCTTGCTTTCCAGTTCTGACCATGACCTGCTGTGGTATTTGGGCTATTTTCTTATTGGGCTTGTGAAGAATTGGGTTAGGGCAGTCATTCTTCCAAGCGTACATACGCCGAGCATGAGTAACTTTGCCCAGGCTAGGAGGAGCTGTGAGGATTGCTACACATAAAATGTGTTCAGAGGCCTCCCTGCCAGAGCTATAGCTGCTGCACTGCACTGGGAAGCTTAATGGGTAAGACCTGAAAAAATACAGGTGGGGGGCAGAAAAATGCAGGCCTTCTGTGTAGATTAAAAAGCTAACAATGTGAAGGTGGGCACCTCTGCCCTTCCGTAAAACTATAGGATTTCTTGGGGATGAAGTGTGGCCAATCTGCTACTGTTTACCTCGTGTGGAAAATGCAAACATCAATTTGTCAGCCCCTTGTGAGAAGGGACACAGTCTAATGGCAGGTAAATGTAGCTATTGAAATAGCTCAGCACAGCTGTATTCAGTGCAAAGCTGCTCAGCTTTGAGTAGGATGGGACAGACCTTTCGGCACAAAAGCTCAGAGTCCCAAATTACCTGAAAATAAACTGTACCATCTACTCCTCTGTTAAGCTTCTGCAGTTGTGTCTCTGGGTATGTGTGCAGAACACACAACAGGCTTGAAGGATTTTCCCTTTTTCTTTCCCTCTTTTGCAAGCAATGTTTTGTGATATTTTAAGTAGTTGCACAACAAACTCCAGGACAATTTTTGTAAGTTTAGAATTGTGCTCCTTCACTCTCTTGCACACCACTACTGTTCTATTGCTCTCTGAGGCTGTGCTCACCTCTGTAAGCTTGGAGTAGCTTCTATAGGTTCAGACTGCACAGCCTTCTTCCTCTGAGATGATCTCAGTCTCTTTTGGGACTGCCTTGCATTTTTTTTATATAAGTTAGGCTGTTTGAATCTTGTGGGCAAAGAAGGTTCTTTGCATGGACAAGAGGGTTGCTATATGTAGTGGAGTGACTAACAATGTGGTGTTGGCTGTCAAATAGGCAGTTTTGGTAACTGGGCTGCTTGCTGTTTTGTTTTCTGGTAATCTGCTAAGTGCCTTGAAGAAGCACTTAGCAATGCTGAAATGTGACTAAGTGAAGGCTTGAAGTATGAAGTAGAAAATGGGACAGAGGACTTGGACTTCTAAGTATGTGTTCCCACAGTTTGATTTCACAGCTTCATGCTTTTTGAAGTTTTAGATTAGTTTGATTACAGTTTAGAACAGTTTAGAAGCATCTGTCTTGTAAAAACAGCATCAAAGTTTATGCTATAAAGGTAGTCTGATAGTCTCTAATAATAAAGGTATGCTCAAGCAGGTAGTCTGTCAAGTCTGAAGAAAAGAGATTTACATGGAGAAGAACATAGACTAAACCAAATATATGCTATATGTATTCCCCAGTTTTCATGGTTATGGCTGCTCTATGGACAAACTGGGTAAATGAACTTGCCTGATACTTCCCAAGAACAAAAATAAATACAAATGCTATGTCAGGTTCCCTTTCCTTCCTGTTGCTTCATTGGGCAGAACAAGGAAATGAGTGGAAAGGCACTTGGACAGGGGGATGTGCCCTGAGCACCCCTTTCCCAAGTTGAGAGGACTTCTCCAGAAATCTCAGTGCTGTGTAACTCGCTCGGTGTTGCACATGCAGACTGGTGTCTTGGTGCTCATGGTGATATAATTTGCCTGAAGCGCTCGGATTCCTAGTTGCTGGTATATTTTTGCTGCCGCAGACTATCTGCTGGTCATCCAAGTACATGAGTTTTGCCTTTAAGAGAAATGGAGGTTTTCTTTCTTGCAGATAGCAAGAAAGGGGCAGGGGGGGAGATCTGTGACTGTAAGGGGAAGATTAGATGTGACTTCTCTTGCTTGGCATTTTATGATCTCAATGGTACCAAGAAATCCTTGATATAATATATAATAATATGGCAATAGGCAAGCATTATAAATATATACATATATAAATATATACTGCTGAGACCAGAGCAGTTATAGCATGTCTGGGATATGAAGATGCATACAAAGCCACTATTTTTTGAATGCAGAGGTCCTGGGTAGCCCACTAGTCTCCCCATGTAAAAACCTCCTTTTTCTCCCTGGACACCTTCCTGTGCTGGTATTCAGTATGTCCTTGAGTGCATCATGTTTCTATCTCTATTTGCCCATGCCCAGTGTGAGTGCTCATTTGAGTAACCATTGTATATCCAGTTCAGTGAAAATTGCTGCTTATTATTACAGCAGAGTTCCTTTCCACAGTTTCGTAAGTGCACTTTAGTAGTTCCTGCTTAATACCTATTTCTTTAACTAGGAGAACGCTTTGACCTAAGGTATGAAATTGCATTCCCTACTTAGCTTTCCAAGGTTTCGATTTCTGGCAAGCTGCCTGTCTGCGTAGCCATTCCGGAGTTCACAGCCTGCAGCTTCCCAGAAAACAGCTTTATGAGGGCAGCTCAACACAAGCCTCCCGTGCAGCTTGGAGCAATCCAGGCATGGCTACCAAAGCAACCCGGGATAAGCCCCCAGCAGCAGGGCAGCCTTGTTTGAGGACAGGCAGTAGCTCCTTGTGATTTTAGCAGCAGGGCTTTGTAACTGAGCGCCACAAGCCCTGTGTCCCAGCTGACTGAAGTCCATTGCATATCTTGTGCAGATAAAAAGGTGACAATATTGCCACGATCATCCTACTGCAAATGGCTGCTTAAGCCTCACAGCAGCCCAGCAGCAGGTCAGCTCGAAATGCCAAGGGCAAAGGCTTCCCCTCTAGGTATTGCTAACCCTTCTGATGTGAAAGTGTGTCCCAAAGACCTGCCCTGGGACAGCTGGCCCCACAGAGCTGAGGAGGCTCTGCTGCTGGGACTGGAGCTGGTGATGAGGAGCTGCTGTTTCCATTGGCAGTGTCTATTGCACTAGCAGTCCTCTGTATATTCTAGTCTGAGGTGGAAATGGATCCAGGAGCAGTAAAAAGAAAGGAAATTCTCTTTTTAATAATGCATTATACATCTTATGCTATAATAATTCAGGGCATACATTTTCTTTATGATTTTGTTATTATATTGATTTTGATTTTATATATTTTATGACACCTTCAGCCGTTGAGCTTGTTAAATTTGTAGGGCAAATCTGACTATAAAACACCAGATTGGTCTTTGTGATGCATATGTCCCATCGCTGAGTTGACAGACAATAGGCTTATACATCAGCAAATCTGCTCAAAATTAAATTGGTCCTTAATTTGCGTTTATATTCTTAGAAGCAGGAGCCATTTCTACTAGTATTGCTCTTGATTTGAACACTTAACAGCTAAGGCCCTGTCTCTGCATCTTGTTCTTTTAGTTCATGAATCTCAGCTCTTTGCAGCTTAACTAAGAGGGCCATATTGCCCAAGATTCTTTTGTCTTGATCCTATTTAAACTGTGCATTTCTAGAGTGCCTGTAATATGAGTTTATATGTAATTAACCCAAACAAACAAGGTATGCTCATTTTATTCCAGAAGACCTTTTAAGATTCAGGTATTTCATGCTTTTCTTGGCAGTCTCACATCGCTTTACCCTTGGGTTTGCTACCTATTGATTGGCATGCCACTGAAATTAAAGACAGTGGCAGGGAGAAATCCATATCCCTGAGTGTGTTCCCAGGCCAAAGCAAGACATGTATCCTCCCCTCTGTAAAAGGGAGGGCTGTGAAGTTCTCTATGGCATGAATATACTTCCTATGCATTACTTGGATAATAAAAGCCATACAGGGGCTTGGTCAACTTCTCTTTCATAGTGGATATTTTCTTAAAATGAGTGTTCCCTTGGGTAAATACTGACACTATTTCACATACTCATTCCTTTTCACTAAATATGGAATGCTGATATATTGAAGCTTTGTATAGCGTCACGTTAATTGTATGGCTTAATTGCGGGTCCTTTTTAAGGCTCCTGAATCCTGCTGTTCAGCAGCAATATGTATGAAGTACAAAATAAGAACAACTTAGTGAAGATCCCCTCTTCACCCGCTGGTGTAGCCCCTGCAAATCCTCTCCTGAGGATGCGCTCGAGTCCTGTGCAGGCGCCGCAGCCCGAGCACGAGGGCCGCGCAGCGTGTCGGCCTGGCCACGCGGGCCGTGTCACGGCCGAGCGGGAAGGCACAGAAAAGAAATGTTTTTGAGGCATATGCATCCCATTCTGAGTTGGATAGACCTGATATTAAGGCAAGTAAAATCAAGGGAGTCCTTTTGATATCTCTGGTTTTCCACACTGGGCCTACACCAGCTCTGCACTGGCTTGTCAGAGCAGGATTGCTGGGATAAACTTTCTGTGCTTCTATGACTTATCTTTTCTGTCAGTGAATATTCAGTAGTCTCAATTAAATTTCACCAACCTGATGTTTAACTCTGCAAATGAATGGGAGTAACTTTGCTCAAATATTTACACATGGTAAAAAGGAGAGGATTATGAGCCTAGTTAAAGCAATATCACTTTTCAGCTGAATGAGCTGTGGAAATGGGAATAGATGGTAACCCAATACAGCTTGCTTCCCTGATTTTCATGTCTATGATAATACTACCTTTGTGTCATATGTATCTTTTTTTTGGATTGACTCATATTGAAGAATGTATTTAATATGAATGGACGGCATAACTTGTGTGCGAATACATGAGTTTCCAAAGTGTTCAGATCCTTCCCAAAATGCATATTATAAAGGTTGTAAGTACCTGTCCCCTTCATCCTCTCTGTACATTCTTCTTTGCCAGTAGAAGAATTGGATGTAAATATTCTATTCCCTAAAATTCTTCCCAAGAAGGCCAATGGGATCCTGGGCTGCATTAAGAAGAGCGT
>NW_010587148.1:56225-75420 GCF_000705375.1 Tinamus guttatus | reverse complement strand
CATGGTCTCTTTTCAGTGGTGGCCACTGATAGGACTAGAGGAAATGGCCGGAAACTGAAACATCAAAAATTCCATAGGAACTTAAGGAAAAAATTCTTAACAGTGAGGGTGACAGAGCACTGGAACAGGCTGCCCAGAGAGGTTGTGGAGTCTCCTTCTCTGGAGATCTTCAAAACCCACTTGGACGCAGTCCTGTGCCACGTGCTCTAGGTGACCCTGTGTGTGCAGGGGGGTTGGACCAGATGGTGCCTTCCAACCCTAATGATTCTATGATTTTATAGTATGTAGTCAGATAAGCACAGGCCCTTTTTGGTATGCTTTAAGGTTAAAGTATACTAAGATGACTAAAGAGGTTATTTTATTATTGCCTCTTTGTCCTGCTGTAATTTTCCACCTGAACATTAGACATCTGTCAAGGGTGTTCTTAGCTAAAGCTTGCTCTTCATTACTCTGGGCAAGAAAAGAGCTTTGTGCCCTTTGAGCCAGGAGCTCTTTTCTGAGTCTATTTTCTTGTACAAACATTGCTTCCCTCTGAGGCCCCAGGCAAGTCACTCAGCCTCAGTGTTACAATTCTTTCTGCAGTGTAAAATGAGGATAATGGTATTACTAATCACACCTTCATAGTAGTATGGTTAAAATTAGCTAGTTACAGTTTGCAGGGTTCTTTTTTAGTACCATGTTTTATTGGATCTACTCCAGTCATCTTATGGAAGTCAATGGCAAAAGTTATTTAAATAACCTAGTATTTTCTCCCATCCCTGTCTCCACCTTCAGGAAAAAAAGCAAAATTTGAGAAAGGAAGAAACTGCTAAGGAAATAGGAGGAAAAAAGTAAGGCAGATTCTCTAAAGCATAATCAGAATTGTAAGAGTTGTGACTAATGTGGTGTTGCTCTTTTCTGAAATATATGGTCTTGTTTCTATTAGTGTAATAAAAGTGGCTTAGTTGTCTTCTGAGCTGTGTAGCTATGCAGAGCAAACTAAGACTGGAAAAGCATATGAGTTTAAATGAAATAATCTGCACTAAACTCTTCTATGTATCTTTCTGTAACAGTGTAATTGCTTAATGTGCTTTTCACAGCAAATAGGATACACTAAGGATTTCCCTTATGGCAAACGTAACTTGAACTGTATATGTATTCAGGTGATGATTTTGATAACTGAACCATAATCCCTCAGCAATAGCCTTTATATCATCTGCAAATAATTCTGAGCTAGGTTGATGCTCACAGAAGGAAAGACAGTGAATATGGAGAAAAGAATATATCTCCCCCTGTCTTAAGCCTGTTTCTGTTGACTGCAAACTGATAAAAATGATTCTCTTAGTCTCCTGTTGCTGTTCCATATATATTGCCTTGGGAAGATAAGGCTAGATTAATATTGCTGTTTGAGCTAAAAGCGACTTGAGACCCTGGTTGAAGGGACAGTTGTGACCATGGTGGAAGTGGCTGCTGCTGTGCAAGCTGCAGCAGAGGTGACACCTGGATGTGGTGCCAGAGCCTGTCCTCCCCCCAAAGCAGGGAGAGGGGCAAGAGTGTGGTTCAGGATCTTCGCCTGTGCAGAGGCCTCTATGCAAAGGTTGTTAGCTGTGGGCTTTGTACGAGTAAGGCTTTTGCCTCTGCTTGCTTTTTTTTTTTTAATTTTTTTTCTTGTTAAGTCAGATATCTGGAATGCAGACAGAAGATACTTGGCAATATATACCTCTCCTCACCAGTGAGGGAAACGTATTTTCTTGGCCATTATTTACTGGACAAGCACCTAAATTACCCTAAACTGGCGAAGATCAGTATTGGATAGCACCCTGCATAGCAACAAAAGACCATTTTCCAGACAGCTTTAAGGGAAAATCAAGACAATTATTATAGCATAAGGTACCAGCTCATTAACAGAAGTACACTTACTGACTGTATCATCCAACACACAACCATTGTGAAGATCTGAAGCAATTTTATTTGACTAATCTTATCTGCTAGTGTAATAAAAGCTGCAGGGAGTTGTTGGGAGTGTTTTAGTGTATGAACCTATGCTATAGGAAGATGATCTTTAAAGATTCTTTTTCTACTTGAAATAACTGTTCAGAACCACATTGGCTTTTGTGTCAAGCATCCTGTGTGCTTCAGAATAAGAGCACATAAGTGCTGTTCCCTGGCACCTTTGCAAACAGTTGTATCTGTTGGACTATTCCATACAGAGATTTTTTTTTTAAACAAGTAACTCGAGTACCTGCTATGCCAGAAGAGAGAGAGAGAAAGAAAAAGAGTTCTTAAACTGCAGCGGATGAGTTTGACCTGAATTCAACCTGAGGGAAAGCCTAGGCCAGCAGTCTATCACTGAAGTATCTTCTGGTCTTGGGTCATGCCTCAGAGTTGGGCAGTACACTTATCTATGCTTGAAACAAGTCAATGTTGACTTGGTGCTGGTGGCTGTTAACTTGTGCATTTTTATCATGGGAGGTATGCTGACTTGTACTGGTTGAGGTCCTAGCCCTCTATGCTTTTGGGCCTTAATGCGTGAACAGAACTCTTTAATATATCAATGTTAGAAGAAAAAGTTGTATAATGAAAAAAAAAAAAAAACTTAAATGTCAACAGCTTGAAAATCTGCTAGATGAACTTTATGCCCTTGAAATATTTACATGTGCAGCCTAGGCATATTTGAAGAGTGAAACTAGAAGAAAAAGTCTGTTTTATATATCTGTTTTCCATTTAATTGAGGTTTTCCTGGTTGCGTGCAGGGAGAAGTTTTACTGATGTCCTGTTAAAGAAAATACTACTAAGAATACAGACTTACGAAGAGGTGAGATGAGCACAAATTGATTTGAATATTATTGTAGGGCAAATTGAATTGTAAAGCATTCAACCCTCTAACTCAATAAGAACAGATGAATTTTCTCAATTAAAACACTAGGGTTTAATATGCCCTAAAATATAGTGGGAGTATAGGTCAAAAATAAAAATCTTGGCTGAGCTGCTTTGTTAGAGCTGACCTGGTGCAAGCTTGGCAATTATGCTGTAGTCCTATCAGTATTTTTCCACAATTAGCAATAAAGCATGTAGTATATGCTTCAGGTTAACTTGAACTACGCTTCAACAAATAGAATGGATGTTACTGCATATTCAGTGGTGAATAAAAGATGAATTTCAAAGTTGCAGCTTCTATGGAGACTATTGTTTCTAAATGTACATCTGCTGAATTTGATAGCAAAACTTAAAAATCCTATCTCTGAGTAAGGATTAAAAAATGCAGTAGCCTAATTCATGTTAATGTGACAGAAAACACTAGTTTTAAGTAATATTTTTTGCAATCTAATTTACATTCATTCCTGTAAAACAGTGGACTTCCTTGGGTTTTTAGGTACAGTCTGACAGATAGCATTCGTCTTGCTTTCTCAACATAGTGAAGTTAGGTACTCTATTTTGGCAAGACCAAGGACTGAGCTGTAGCAGATTATCTGGGAGTGAGAGGGGTGATCTTGTATTTTAAATGGAATATGGATGCATCTATAACAATCTCTTCTGCCCTCTGTATCAGACCCGCTGCGATGGTGGGAAGGGAAGGTCCGACTGTAACTTGACAAGTCCAGAGGCTGGAACTCCTGCTCTCTCATCACCCTGATTTCTATTTCTGAGGCAAATAGACATGATGAGGAAGGAACTCTGCGAGATACTGTTTCTCTGGCTTTGCTTTTCCAAGGAAAGCTGGATTTTATACTCCTATGTGTGAACCCTTACAGGTCTGATGACTTTTTATGTATTTTTCTTCATTTTGCTGCACAGCAGATAAGGTTGCTCGTTTCTCGAGCCATGGGATGATGTGATGTGTCACAAGGTCAGTGTTTCTTTCCAGGGATGAGAGTGTGACTAATGCTATGTAAAAGACACTTGGGAGGTGTATATACACTATGGCCTATAGCACTGAGGCGAGTTCTATATCACTCTCAAATGTCTTATAAATTAATATTTATCTTGTACTGAAAAGAAAATGTTATGAGGAAAAGGCCTTTTGAGCTTTCTGATGTGCTAAGCAAATCTGCCAAGACAGCAAGCTCAAACTAGGGCTGTTTCTGCTGAACAGCATGTGTGTTGCTGCCCTTCTGCTCAGGAATTGGTGGTGCATCCGCACGCTCGTGGATGACCCTTCCTGGTGTCGTAACGAGCAGCGCAGGCCGCGCTGTGCTCTGTGTGCGGCCGGGCAGGCCCCAAGAGCGGAGCCAGGGCCCGGCGCTTGCCGTGGCCGCTCGGCAGCATGGAGCCCGTGCCGGGGTTGGAGCCGGGGCCCGGCGCCCAGCTCTCGGTCAGGCCAGGGGGCTCTGAGCTGCCCCATGAGCTGGGGAACCAGGTGGGACCTGACATGGAGCCCTGGGGAGGAAGGGACTCCTCCCCTGGAGGTGGCAGTCTTAGGTTTTCTGTGTTGCTCTGGGCTATAAAAACATTGATACATATTTAAAAACAAAAACACAAAACCTGCTATTTCTCATTAAAACTGCTTGCTTATGTTTCTCTCCTTCTGGCACAGCTATTGCACCTTTGTGTAGGGGAATAACAAAAACTCTTGTTACGACTTTATTGCCTCTCACCTGAGGGGATACTGGCAAGTTGTTTCAGCTTGAAAAATATAACAACTATGGTAAATGGAAAAAACTACATGCTTCAAATACCAGGGTTTATGGGAACTTGTCATTTCCAGACTTTTGTTGATGGAGAGATAGGAAAAGACCAGATGAAGCAGACATTTCCCTGTTCTTTCTGTAACACCGGTAGGTTTGATGTGTTGTGTTTGTTGATTCGTGTCTGCTGTCTTTCACCCCCTCACCAGAAGGAACCCTGCATCTGCTTAACCCTGTAGCTCTCCCGTACTCCTTGGCATCCCTGTCCCTTCATGTTTTTGCCAGAAAACATGTTTTGTTATTCATCATTAATCCTAGACATCATGTCCATCTGCCCCCTGACAGCTGACAATCCCGAAGACGAAAAAATATTTGTCAGGCCAGGTGGAGGAACGGTTAATGCTGTAATGCAATATTGAAATAAGGTCTGTGAGTTTCTCAATATTAAAAAAGGAGGGAAAAAGAATTCTAACAGCCATGTCTCTATTAGCTTTTCCAAGTGATTTTCACTGTTGTTCAGCAGCAATACCTATCCCAAAGGATGTAGCTGACCTGTTTGCAGATAACTTCTGGCTACTCCCAGCTTCAAGGTTGGCTAAGGGAGGGGTGCAGGGAGTGCTCTGTGCATGTCGACCCTGTATTTCCATGCTTTTGGCCTGCGTTCCTCTGCCTATCCTGCACAGGCATGAAGCACTGAGGTGTGAGGTTTCTTCATGGTGTTAATCATCAGATGTTTTTTGCTGAGCTTGCTTCAAACTGGTGAAAGGCAAAGAAGTACTGAGCACTTCTAGAGAAGTTCTGCACGTAGTTCCTAATACATTGCCCTCTTGGTTTAATTCAGGGCAGCAGACAAAAGTAACTCTAGTAGTTTAATCAAGGAGGAGAATTTCATGGATGCAGACAAAAGTAACTCTAGTAGTTTAAAATAATCAAGAAGGAGAATTTCATGGACGATACAAGAACAAGTCTTGCTCAGTGGGACTTACTGAGGTATTCCTCACCTGCAGCATGTGTAAGAGATTTCTAGTTTGGCTGGTAGGCTGAAGAAATAAGCTCAAGTCTGAATCCTGCAGTAAATGCAACACGAACACTCAACCCTGCAGCTATGTCTCACTTGTTACCTTATATTTACTTGATTATAATATCTTACTTTGTTTGCAGTGGTTCTCAAATTCAATAGTATATGCTCAGTAAGAAAAATCATCAGTTTAGACATTTGTGTGAACAGAATTCAGGAGAAAGGGCTTTGTTGCGCATTAATCACAAACTCAAAATTTCAAGCTTCTTTCTTCCTTCGAAGGCTAGGAAATAGGAAGGTAGGTGTCTTAAGGGGTAAATCTGAGCTGCTGGAGGTTCTACCTATTTGGGATCAGTTTTCACGCAGCTAATACTTGCTCATATCTCAAAACTGATGCCATCCATTTGTCGGACTGAATCCAAGAAGTCTCTGTCTTTAACCCTATCATGAAAAGGTTTTGACTCAGCAACAGCCATTAAACTGTTAGTACTTTTTTTTTTTTCCTGATCAAGGTAAAACAAATAACGTTGTATAAAAAGGCATCTCTTCTCTTTTGCACCAGGACCACACAGTAGGACTGTGCAAGCATTATTGGCAACTGCCAGGTTAAAAAATGGGTTCTACATAAAGAACTGCTGATGAGGAATTTAGCCTTAAGTAATTAAATGATTGTATTCATTATGTTTGGATTGTCTAACACAGAGTTCAATAGTTAGAAGCTTGTGAAGCACATTACAAAAGAATGTAATACTGATCCTAAGTGTATGATCATTAAACCAAATAAGAACTAGAAAGTATCCATTTCACTAAAAGAAACTAAAGTAAAAATGTCTGAGTCTGGCAGTGCTCTTAGTGAAAGAAATCTTGGTTCCAATACAGTGTCAAGCTCTTACTGTGCTTGATATGGATGTATTAAATAGTCACTGAGTCTTGAATTTAATTTTTGCATTGGTTTAGCACAGACCCACAGGTTGCACTAGAACGTTCTAAACAAAAAAAAATTTAAGAACAGTTAAATTAAAATTGACTTAAATAGAGCACAAGCTAAAGGGAGTCGTAGAACCAGAAATAAAACATTTAGATTCTGCTCTCCATGAAGTAAAAACCTGAATTCAACTGGGACATCCAAAACAATATAAAACCAGGATTAAATTCATCTTCATGGAGTCAAAATAAGTTTGTTCAGCATGAGGATGTTGCTATGTGGTGTACACATGCATTAAAAAAATACTTTCCCCCATGTGTCACTTCTACAAACACTGTTCAAAACCATAGGTTAAAAGGCATGAAGCCAACAGTAGAGCATTGCAGGATAAAGGCTGCCACAAGCCCTTGGAGCACAGCTGGAGCAAGACAGTAGAAACAGGAACCTTGTGTATGTTTGAGACTATTAATTCACTGGAGGAAGGAAGGGAGCGTGCAGTTCTCCAGAGCAACCCTGTCTGACTCTCTCCCTCAGGCAGTCCTGGTTCAAGCTTCAAAGAGGCTCATCGCTGTTTGACTTGGGATAAAAGCTGATTTTAGCCCTAAGAGCTAGACAGTGGTTTAAAAAAAAAGGCCACTGTGCAATCTGTTTTTGAAAGTAGTTTGTAGTTTAAGTGATTAGTAGATAAATTCATGGAGAGGAATTATTTTGAAAAGGGACACTGAAATAGCCTTAAAATTCAAGAATGTGGTGGAATAATGTTCAATGTTTCAGAATTGTATGTCTAACTCCATAGAAACTTGGGCGCTATATAATCCTAAGTGACAGAGAAAGCTTTTCATCTGCATTTGTTAACATGAATAACTTATGGAAGAACTCAGTCTGTCTCAATGTTTAAACATCTGAGTATGTAACTGAGGACAGGCACCTAACAATTCATAGTCTATTATAATCAGCCTGGTACTTAATAAAACACAAAATGAAGTCCTTTCTCCTAAAATGTTTATGTCTAGATCAAAGGTAGAGGATTATATAGCATGTCCAATTTAAGAAAATGACATTCAAGTGGTTAAAATGAAATTGCAAGCACTAATGCTTAAGGTTAGTATTCTGTGCTACCTTCCTACATTAGTATTTACAGCCAGTTGTGCCAAGTCTCAGTGAAGTCAGGTGAGGAAAAAATAAAGGAACCCTAGAATTGTGGAGTTTGTATTTTAAAGCAACAGTCAGTATCATTTTAGTTGGCAGTTTTGATTGCTTAATGTTTACAGGTTTGAAGTCTCTTATATCATTTTAAATGGTAAGATATTACACCTGTCAGCCCTATAAATGACCCAGGTGTGAAAAAGCACAGATAGGATGTGTTCTGGCCCAGGTGTTGACAGTGCAAGTGATAATGGGGTTTTGATTGCAGCCCAGCTGCTCAGCAAGGCCCTTCCCTCTCTTGGCTGTCACACACTGCATTTCCTGGGAGTAGGGGAATGAGAGACCCCTCAGGAGCACAAACGTGGTAGGACTTCTTGCTTGTGCTTTGTGTTTACAGAGGTTCTTTTTTATTATTTTAGTTTTGCAAGTCAGAACTAATGAGCTTGAAATTCTGGTTTCAGAGACAATTGGAAAGGGTGGAGAACAAAACTTGTTTCCTGTTCCCAGAGAGGTTTTGACCATGCTACTGAGATTCAGGCTGTGGAATGTAGCTGGGCCATTTGAACAAAGCCTCTCTCTAGGGTACACACATTGGCAGAAATTCCTGCTCTTTGGTCCTTTGATTCTGTGTACCTATCTCTACTTCAAGATTTATAGTGCTTTCTCTAATAAGAGCAATATTATATAATATATATAGCCTTTCTAGTTTTCAGACTAGAGCCCTAGCCAGCTCTTGGTTCTTTGAAGAATGCCTTCATGTCTGTCTTCATCTTTCAGATCTCACACTTTCAAAGTGTAAAAACCTATATTTTTCAGTAGTTTTTGGCTGCGTTCTCCTGACAGATCTGCTAAGCTTGAAAAGAGTTATAGTGAACCAGATCCAGTTACACCTGATGGGATGGGTGCATACGAAAATATGTGCACACACTTTTTAATGATAGTATGGGAACTATGTGGGCCATTTTTTGATGCACTAAGTGTAGCATTGCCTGAATAATGTCTGTTAATTTTGGGATATGGCTGATTAGTTCTATCTTCTATAATGAATCATTATTATAAAACTTAATATTTATAAGTTGCAGCAGTGTCTTGGGCAACTTGGCATGATTACTCTGTAGGTTTTTATATCTTCTTAAGAAGTCTGGCATTGGCAACTGCCGTGTAAATGTTGAACAGTTACGTGTTTATGTGATATGAAATAGAGATGATGCCATAATATTTTCTCTTTTCTTCTGTCTGACTCTCCTCCCTCGCAATCACTTTCTCTGTTTTCCTGACTCAGTTAAACTCAGTCTCTGTTTGTTGTCATTTTATTGGTATGTTATTTTGTTAATACTGCTTAGTTTGCTGTCCCACTGGGTTAGTGATTAAGAAGGGACCTGAAAGATGAAATGCTCTTTGCTTGGAGTCAGTGACTACCTGGTTAACAGTGTAATAGATTAAAATGTCTTGGGGACTTTTGCAATGAAATTGTTGTGCTCCCAGGGATGTCAACTTTTAACACTCTTGAAATAAGTTGGCTGCTTTTGTGTTTAGATGGCTGTCCTCATGTAATAACTGATACAGTCCTTGGTGGGATGTGTGGATGAGTTTGGGGGGAGATGGATACTCCTTGCACTATGAGTAGGCATAGAGATAGAGCTCCTATTTTCCAGGCAAGTTTAGAGTAGATAAAGAATTAAACCAGCACATTTCTGTAACTCAGATTATAAACCTATTTGGGGATGATAATACTGTTAGAGAAGTACAAAAACTTTCAAGTAGACTCTTCATATTATACCTGGATAGTGTATTACACAGATATTCAAAGTATGGAAATATATACACAGCAGAATGTAAACTAAAAGATAAGATACACAGGTAACATATGTAAGAAGTTTTTGATGATGTTTGTGGAGCATCTTGCTGATAAGGACATAGGTCCCCAAGATGGGTTATGAGGAGGTTTTGACTGGAATGTAGTAAGATCTGCACAAGGCCAAAGTTGGCGCCTCAGTATTTGGTGAAAGACAAATGCCACCGAAACATTTGGAAGTATGTGGTACCTCCTGAGGAATAATACCCCTATGCTGTACTGAGTCCTTAGCATCACATTTAGTATCTAATTTGGGAATGCCATATGGCACTCTGCCATAAAAGCTGATCATACCTGTTATGTGCAGTACTCTATTTGGACAATGATTCTTCACAAAGACAGCTTAAGGGAGCAAGAGACAAAGCAGCTCTTATTCCCAGCAGTTATAAAGAAAAATAGTGATTTGATATGGTGCAGTTCCTTAATTTCTTAGTGCAGTTCCTTAATTTCTGCTATCTGGTGAAATGAAAGCATGTTACAGCTTATCCATTTATTTCCTTATGTATCTTATGTACCTGTATTTGACAAGATGCCATATTTTGACTAGAGAGCTGAACCTTCTGAAGTAAGATTGTGGCCTAATTGCTAAAATGTTGAGCATCGGTCTTATTTTCTTGTCTTTAAAAGTCGCAGTACAAGAACAATATCAATATGTTCTTCATGCCTTGAGTTTTGGTTCTTGGTTCAGTCTGTTACAGGCTGCTGATCCACTCAGGAGAATGATGCAGTTTCCATTACACTCCTGAAAAGAATACAAAACAAACCTGCTGCTGAATGATATGCTGTAAAACAGTGTGGAGACTTTTAGATTTGCCTCTAAAGTTGTCAGTTTAGGGTGCTGGTCTAATCTGGACCTCAAAACTTATCTTGTTAACCAATACCATTTGTTCTTTCTCCACCCCTACCTCCCTTCCCCCAACCCTGCATGCCCTATATATTTTAAATTACATGTCAAATGGCCTACACTGATGAAAGTAGTCATAATATGAACTTGTTCAATGAATGTTCATTGTGCTCCATTCAAATCATTTCACACCATGCCAAAAACCAAGTGTTTCTTCATCAGTGATTGATGAATAAGGTTCCTAAACTGTGAAATAGCTCACCCAGGCTGTCATTCTGGTTCTTTTCCAGCTTAAGCATATTTTGGTTTGGAATAAAATATGGTTATCCAACATCTTTAAAAAGAAATTGGACCTGACCTGAGCCTGGCATTAGTTGCTATTACTCCAGTTGCTTTGAATTGCATCCAACTCAAAACCAAGCAACTATGGAGGACATTGGCAAGCGCAAAAAAGATATTCAAACAATAAAATGTTATGCTCCTCTTTCTACTCTAATTATAATATTTCAAAATCCCTTAATACAAACTCCCAGGCTAATGAGTAATTGTTTATAATAAATAGCCCAGTGAAGAAAGAATGTTTCTTTTGTGCTGACAAAATGAAGGGAGGAAAACCAAAATTTTTGATTCTTATCTTGTGAAAAGGATTGTCTTTTTTTTATTAAAATAAATTGTATGCATTGACTTATAGCAATAACTCAAACACATTTCAGAGTAAGGGCAATCTTTGATAGCCCTAATGTGCATGCTGGCACTGATCATTCTGAAATATATTTTTGATAATGTAAACTCTTCCTATGAATAGTACTGACTATCTTCTTGAAGGAAGAAATGCTTTGCACCAAGAAGAGAAAGGCAACATATCCTCAGAATTCACTTGTGTGTAGTGACTAGAGGTAGAAGGTAAGGTAAGAGGCTAAATGCCTTCCCTCTAGAGCTATCTATGCCCTTATCTACAGAGAGGAAGGGGAAGGAAATTGGAATAAAGGGAGAGGATTTTTTTTATTCTTGACTCAAATCATGTCTTTTCAGTGTTTAAGGAATCTGCCACTTTCATGTGCCACTTTAAAAGCGAATTAGTTTTTGTAAGGCATGAAACTCAGAAGCTTACTGACATTATTCAGATTGTCCAGTAAGGCTTGGTTTTTATTTAAAAAAAAAAAAGCTTATTCATGCTCAGTCTATATATAAAACTAACTTGTGTAACTTTTATATATAAAAAAGTTTAAAAAATATCCAGTATTTTTACTGTATTGGAACAGCTGGATACTTTTAGACTTTTTTGTGACTTCATACTTCCTAATTCATTTTCTTTTGAAACCAGTCTATACTTGTTTGCTAAAACCAGACTTGTAACTGTCAGTCTCAAGATGTTTTCTGAGGTTTTGTACTTGTTTCTTTCAAGAACCATTCCTGCCTTGTGCTTTTTTTCTCCTGATCCTTGCTCCTAAATTACTCATGAATTGCCAAAGTAGTGTGTATGGGAGCTAACTGCTTCAACAAGCTGTCATGGGTAATACTTGGATTAGTAATTTACCTTACTTGTTTTTCATCATTCCTGTTTTTGCCTCACTTTTTTACACTTTTATGTGTCACTTGCACGACTGTGTGTTGTAGTAAAACATATGTTAATGCTGAGAGTGCCTCCAGCGAAGCGTTGTAGTCTGTCATGGTTTTGCTTCATCTGGCACTATCAGCTGCAGTGGTGGGTTTTTTTGTTTGTTTTTTGAGTTAGAGGCAGGCTGAATGCCAAATTGCATGACTGCTGTAACCTGCAGTGTAACCTGCTATTACCCCAGCACCGGCAAATGCATCTCTATTAACACCAGCATTTCAATGGGAAGCAGGATCCCACCATACTGAAGGTCTTGGAGCATCTTCTCTTGTTTGTGACTGGAAGCAGTGTGTGATTTTTTTTTTTTTTTTTTTTCTCACTGTTACAACATGTCCTAAGGAAGGATGTGACAAGGAAAATAGCATATGCAGTCACCCTTGAAGCTTCATCCTCCTGTGTGTGGTTGAATTCAGTTGGTCACAAGGGTCAAAGACTCGTCATTTACTTCATCCTTTTTAACTGGCTGATGTGAAAAGACAGAAGAGAGGAGGGAGGCCCTTGGGGTGGTACATTGTGCTTGCCCATCATAGGTGTAAAGGCTTTTGTGGAGATAAAAGGGTCATCTCGGACCTCGGTAATAAACAACATATAAGCCTGAGTAATAGCTCTCTCATTCAAGTAGTGCACAATTTAGCAAAGAAGAAACACTGTACATATCCATTACTGAAACAGCAAGCAGCAAAAATCTTTAATGAAAAGCTCTTTCTAGCTGAAGTATATACTTAAGAGAGGTTATTTAGATGGCTAGGGAGATTTGGTAATACAGTAGTGGCTGATAAAGGAGCTGGTATATCATGTTTGTACATGCTCACCTGCACTGAGCCAGGAGTTTCTAAAGGCAATATTACATGCCCTCTGCTGAGTCCCTTCCCAGGTATCGGAGACAAATCTGGAAAGGAGCCTCCTACTTTAGGGAATGTGTATAAGGCTGGCTAGCCTCTGGAAAAAGCAAGTTACCCTTTCAGTTCATTCTTGGGATCAACAAGTATGGACTGTGCAAAGGAGAGGGAGCTTAGGATGACTGCCAGCTATATGACTTCCATAATAGATGACTTCCTATGGCCTGATATTTAGTTACTCTAAGTTCCTTTGGGTATGGCAAGCAGCATAGCTTACTCTATAGTTGACTTCCACTGCTTGCTGTCCCAATCTTCCTTGTACACAGACTTTGCTGCTTGCCTGGGAGAGAAAAACCTCAGATGCTTTCCCATTTCTGTATTTGAGGTAAAGATTATACTGGTGGTGCTGTGGCCTGACGGGGGAATAAGCCAAAGCTGGGTTCCTTCGAGCTTTGTGTTGTGAGAGGCCGATAACTGATGAGAACCTGACCTTGTTGCAGCATCTCTTGCTTTGCCTTCAGTGGGCTGAGGACTTAAGCCAAGCTCTTGCTCTCCCCCATCTTTCCCTGTGACCCATGTATCATTCTTCATCCCAGGCATCAAGGTAGGCACCCATCATTTTCTTTCCTGTGTAACAGTAGTAAATGGGCCAAGATTGCTGAGAAGAACTGAGGTGGTTAGTGATACTATCCCAGCTTTGCTGCCAGTGTCTGTGATACTGTTGTGAGGAAAATCTGATGCAGGAAAAGTTAGGAAGGCGTTGGGGCTTCTGTCTGCCCTCTTGTATTTACTGAGTTTGGTCAAATAATTAAGCAAGGATGGTGGGATTTACTCAGTGCACATATGTTTTTTTTCTGGGTGGATACCTCAAGGTTATTGCAAGCAATTATGCATTGAAATACTTGAACTAGTGTGTAAAAACATCACAACTATCAAACAAGATTCTTTCTCCTTTTCAATCAAAAATAGTTATACGGTAAGTTATGCTTACAAGCACTGAATATGGACAGCTGTGAGATCGGCTAGTATAGTGCATATATTAGAAAATACTACTTTTAAGGACTTTACATGTTGGACTGAATATATCTAATTGCTATTGCTGCATAATTTTTTTCAAACTTGAACACCTGGTTCCAACCTTTGATGGTTTTATATAGTTGATTTATGCGATACCAGAGGCAGGTGCAGGCTCATTTATTCTGCACAGTAAAAATACAAGCTGAGCTTCCACACTGGTGTTTAATGTCTTTATAGCAAGAAGTGAAAAGAATATTACAGGATTGCTTCATATGTTACATTTACTTTTTAATAGAAGTTAAGTAAAAGCTGTGCATGAGAATTACTTTTTTTTACAGATTGAATCTGTTTGTGAAATATTTAAGTACTGATGGCACTTCTCTTATAGCATTGTATTATAG
Source organism: Tinamus guttatus (assembly GCF_000705375.1). The sequence continues at coordinate 61,156 of NW_010587148.1, read as the reverse complement.
CTGCTAGTGAATCCAGTGAGCAGTATTTCCTTGCTCTCAGTATGCAAACAAATGCCTGAGTATCTACACTGAGTATCTGCACAGATTAGAATATTTGTGGTATCTATTTGCAGTGTTAATGATAAATTTGGAGTGTCTTTTATACCAATAACTTGCAAAATGTTACCTGGCTTTTAGAAAGCAAAGTAAATTGCTTGCACTGTCACTAGGTATTAGGTGAAGACTAACAATTCTCTGTGGCAAAGGAAGATAGTTAGAAAAATACTATAGAAGACTCTGGTTTTGGTTTCTAGCGCCTAAAAACCTTGCTGTCAAAGATTTCTGACTTGTTCTTTGAGCTGACTGTGCTGCTTTTGATTTTTGTAAGCCTTGTGCGTGAAGGGAGAGTAAACAAAATAACGGTATTTGAATTGTCTCTATAGCTTCATAGTGGCTTTGGTTTTGCGTGTGTGTGTGTTTAAACCTACACTTTCAAATAAGGGAAATGCCAGAAACCCTGCATTATAATATGCAGAGTTGACCTTTTGAGATCCAGATTGCATCAGGAAAGAGGAAAATACTTCAAGGTACATAAGTGGGAGGTTAGAACTGTGCTTAGTAGATCCAGCACTTTGAGTCAATGGAAATGAGAAACACTGCGGAGAACTGTGTGGTGCTGCAGGCAAAGGGGCTTATTTTTTTTCTTTTTTTTTTAGGGATGTGGGAGGGGTCGTGTGGTGCAATAAGTGTGAACGTACACTCAACCATTACAATAATTTTTTTGTTTACATTGAAGTGTTATCAAGTTGAGAAGTGTGAACGTACACTCAACCATTACAGTGATTTTTTTGTTTACTTCAATGTAAATTGAAGTGTTATCAAGTTGAAAACCATGGAATAAATGCTAACTGGCAAAATACATAAAATAGGGGAAGGAAATTAATTCCAAATGATATAGTCCAAAGCCATTAATTGGGAATCAAACACAGCTACAGCAGTCACTCGGTGTCAAATTCACTGGCATGTATGAATTCTGATAAGCAATTTAGCAATGTCTCTCCTGCCCTGGACAAAATGGAAGGTAATAGCAATTATTTGGTGTTTGGAGGGGTAGGTGTTTTGGAAGTTGTACATGAAAGCCAGAGACGATTTAAAAAAAAAAAAAAAAAACTTACCACTTCAATAGTAGGAATAAAATTATATTTTTACTAGCAAAAACTCTTGATCTTGGTGTCCCTGGTGTGTTAACATCGTAATGCCTGGGGATCCACTGTGCAAGACTTACTGTGTTAGCAGCACAGAAACGTGGAAGTAGAGATGGCTGCTACTCTGGAGAACTTGTGTCTAAACAGAATATGAAGTACATTATGTGCTAAAGAGAACTTGTGTCCATGAGGCTTTTATAGTTGGGAATTTTATGGATCAAAATTCCCTGGAAGTGGCAAAATAGAGATAGCAAGAAGCCCTGGGAGGGAAGCCTTCCCTGAAAGATGTCAATGTGAAGGCACGGGTGATGGGTTGGGACATGATGCCATCTGGGACTGTTTTCTGAGAGGCAGACCAAGTTCCTTCCAGCGCAGGCTGGTGGTGGGGTCCGAAGAGGCTTGTTGGCCACACACTGAGTTTCACAAGGTACATCTCCTAGTTAATCGCAACTTTTCAGTTTTATTGTTTATGTCCCATTTGTTGGGATGGGGTGGGAGTTACTCCTCTTGGAAGAGGAACACTAGCTGTGTCCCTGTTAGCTGTGGAGTCGGAGAAGACAGCTATTTGGGGCAGGAAGGGTAGAGGGCTTGTGCTCCAGGAGGCAAGGTTGTGGAGGTGAATGTTACTGCAGTTACTTAATTAACTATTTTATGAGCTTCATCCCCTTGGCTTAAGATTTCTTTGTGCCACTCTTTCAGGCCTTGAGTTGTTCTTCCTTGCCTTTTTGTAGGTGTAGCTACTCATGTTTTCCCACAGTACCTTATGGATTGATACACTGTGCTTAAGGAAGATCCGAAAAATACTTTCTATTGTTGGATGGGATTGATAAAGATTTAGTGGTCTTCTGAAATTTTTGCAGTTGGAGTGCAGGAAATGGATATCTCAGGGTTGGAAAAACAACTTCTTGTGATTTCTAAGCAGAGGAGAGAAATAATAAATATGACATTTACCATAGTAAATGAGACTTTTTTCCTGGTTGATCTTTTTGCCCCAAGGGAACAGTTTATCTATTTATTGAAAGCACTCATAAGCTGAGGCATTGCTTTAGACTCCATTTCCCGTGGTGCAGGAGAGCAGGCTGAGAGTTCATCATACAGGAGCTCAGCACCTAATAACTGAACCTGGTTAAATGCCTGTCGGTGAAACTACATAAGATGTGCTACTTAAATCCAGTGCTTTTTTTAAATAAGGTTCTGGTCAGCTCTGTAAACATTACAGTACCTGATTTCTGTTCATTTTTGTCCTGTAAATGATGATTGTTTTGGGTGGTTTTATTCCAAGAAGCTGCAGAGCTTTATTTAAAGCACAAAGTAGTTGTAATTCTTTTTTTTGTTTTCTTTTTGACTTTGTTACCAGCAGTCTGTTGTACCCAAAGTATTGTCATTTTGTGAAATGGAAATCATGTTGCTTGTTATGCAGGAGAGATCAGACTTTCCTGGTAATTCTTTACTCCTGTATGTCCTTCCTTTATTGTGCTATATAACTTTTTTTGAGATAAATGAAAACACAACTTGTTTAGGCTGAAATTATGTAGCTATTTGGGTATAAAAAGCTGTTACACAATGTTAAGAGGTTAAATGATCACATTAAGCTGGATTTTTTTAGACTAACACTTTCCTCTAGTGTAGAACATGGTTTGGTTTTTGGGTGCATTTTAGCTATGGAGCACAACCTTTGGATTTTTTTCAGGTACTCCCAGACCTGTTAACAGTGCTTGGTAATGAAACAACAATTTACAGACTTCATGTTGCTTAAAAATGCACTTAGACTGCACTAAAAAGAGAACCTGTAGCATATGGTGGTAGCAGGCAGGCTAGTGAACCATAAAACTGTCTGTGTTTTGGGGAGACTCTGCAGTGCAGTGGCACACCTTGATAATAATGAAAACTAAAGCTTCATTATTCAAGCTTTTATTAACTTTTTGTTTTTAATACAGTGGTTTTGAGCAGTTTAGCTCTTAAACTATCTGGGGGGAAAACATCATTAGTTAGGACCTTCCTGTTATCACTTACTTTCTTGTTTTCTTGCTACTTCTTCCTTTAAGACAATGTCATTTCTTGTTCCCCTTTACTCCCTACCACTTAGATTTGAAAACCAATTATGAGTTCAGTTGCAGCATTACATTTGTATCTTAATACATCAGAGGCCCTTCCAAGGGCAGGAGCACACTGCACTGCAGCATAACAACCTCAGCAAGGCTGTGGGCAGCCCAGGCAGGCACAAATATGAGCACAGGCACTATCCAAGTACTGCTAGAGTTAACATAGACCTTGCAGCAGATGCTCGTTCCACAGCTTCACCTCTTGCATCCTCTCCTGGGATGGTCAGATGTGTATCTTCATCTTTGGTTGAATGCTACCTCATTTATTTCTCCCTGCAGATGGATGGGTGGCAGTTGTTCTGTATTCAGAGTGTGAGCTGTGGCAGGCAGTTAACTGCTTATGTGTAGTCTCTCTTTTTTTGCCTTTTTTCCTTATTTGTTCTGTGATTGGGTGAATGTCGAAAACTGCAGAGTTAGTGCTCATGTTTGCTCTTACTGCACACTAGTAGCTGCCTGCAGCATATAGTACAATGTTATTTATTTATAAAGGTATGTTGCAGAAGGTATGCTGCAAAAAGGAGAGAAGGTTGCTTTTTAACAGCTGGAGTCCTACTTTCAATTTCTTTTTGATTTTTCTTTTGTTATTTTCAAACAATGTATGGCTCAAAGCATCAAAAATAATTAAAAATACCTGTTAGGGATGGGAGAGCAAAGGAGGCTATTAGGATAAAGAATATGACTATTTTGGTAGTCATAACACTTTAAGACTTGATTTCAAAGGCAGAGCTTTTTCAAGCTTAAAAAGAAAACATACTTGAAAATAGAAATATATCCATTCATGATCTTCATTTTGGCACAAGCTGGAAAACTATTTACTTAATCTTTAAGATTCTCTTTGCTTTGAACACTTAATTCTGGGGTGAAAATGAGTATCAGTGGTTAAGTCAGCAAGCATTCTTCAAACTTTAAATAGTTGAGTCTGATTTTTGTTACACTTATGCTTAGCAGAGTACAAGAGGCAGGGTAAGAAGTCGGACCAGCTGTGGCTACAGAACCCATCGCTATGTCTAGCTGATGTTACTGTAACACTTAACCCAGGTAGCCTGGAAAATAGAGTCTGAACATCCAGTGCAGCCAACTGCAATGGGGGTAGTAGAATTTCATTTGGCAAATTCATGTACATATTAATTACCATTGTTATTTTTCAATAAATGAAAAAACTAAAATCCAGGATGGTAGAACCTGCTAAAGTAAATGTAATAAAGATTATTTCTCTGTACAATTTTCAAGACCTTAAATAATTGTGTTCTGCAAGAGAGAAGTGCAAAATCTACTTCAGTACCAAGTCAACCACACAATAAACACCTGTGAAATTCCAGGTGTCAAGTGTTCAGCCTCTGGCATGGCCTGTGATGCTGAGGGGTTGTTCTCAGCATGGATGACATGGCAAGCAGTGCTTCTGGCTAGAGCTACAAACCAACAGTTGAATTTCCCAGGATTAGGTCTGTAAAACAACGTGCAACTTAGCTGGACTCTTAGCTCAGTTGAAATGAACTTGGTCTCAGAGGATGGTGTGGTGGCTCTTGCACAGTTGGCTGCAGTGAGAAAGACTGTTTCTGCTCATTCCGAGACATAAATGCTTGTGAGGACTCGCGTTTTCACCTTGGATTTTCTTCTTACCAAATGCAGGAGGCTTTTGCATTAA
>NW_010587148.1:37747-56187 GCF_000705375.1 Tinamus guttatus | reverse complement strand
GCCGTTTCCCAAGATTTGGCTGCCTGTCTGGCTGAATGAGCCAAGAGCCCCTTAGCCAGACTGACCCTTGCGGCTAGCTGGTGTTGCCTTTCTCAAGGTTTAGGTACAGCCTGCAGTTTAGCTGGAGACAATTTCATTAAAGCCTGTCAGATTTCACTTGGAAGAGGGAGAGAAAAAATAAAATTGAGAGCTTGATTATGCAGGTGGTGTCTAACGGACAATACCTGTGTTTCTTAGCAGAATTTCCTAGTTCAGTGTTAATGTCCCCCTCTGGCAGTTTCCATGATTTCCTTCACTGCAAATTGGAGAACATTTCAATTAACATTTGAATTTCTTCTGCCACATACTCTGGCAGTGAAACTACTGGGTGGTGGGTTTTTTGGGCATGAGGGGAGGGAAGAGTTGGCTTTTTTACTCCCTGGGAATTTTTAGGAAATATTTCCATCAGCTTCTATGGTGTAACATGGGATTAGGGAGGTGCAAGACACCTTTGCTATTGCTCTTTTTTTGGTTCTGTAGAAGCCTGTTTCTCTGCACATAGCAGAAGAGAACCAAGTCCAGGGCTGCCTTGGCTTTCCTCGTGCCTTGTTAGTGGTGCCCCTGCCTGCTGGTGCATTAAGGGGTAGTGAAAAATCCCCTCTTTGGAGTAAGCTTGGGCTGGAGGGGTGTGCAAGTGTGGTGGGGGCGGTGAGAAGGCTCATTTTCATTTTATATGAAACAGAGCTGGGCTCCGCTCTGAATTTGTTGTGATTTTGTTTGTCAAGTTCTCTAATTCAGAGCAGTACAAACCATACTAGTGTTGATAGTAGAAGCAGCATTTTCCATAGCTGTAAAATTATTATTTTTGTCACCAACAGCGTTTTCTACAAAATGTATTAGTTATGTTCATTAGCTAACAGACTGAACTAATTATATTGATGTAAAGTAGTTGATCTAATGCTTGCTTCTGCATTTGCTGACAATACAATTAAATTACAAACCAGCCGAAAGAACAATGCAAATACATTTGTCTGTTTGCCATTTCCTCCACGGTGGCAGTGTGCCAGAGATGACATGCTTCACTAAATGTCACTAAATATTATGTGCTTAGGGCTTAATTATGGCTTTAAGGCATTGGCCCTTTCTGGGAAGACAGTAGATGGAATTGCTTCCTTGAGAGCTTTGAGCCATGCTGTGCCCAAGAAAACGTGGCCGGGAGCAGCGTGGTGGGAGATCCAAAGGCAGCCTGATCATCCCGTCAAGGGGTGTAGCATATGTTCTTGCTCATGTCTTCTCAGTTCTGCTGATAGACAAGTTATCTTACTTTTCTAGCCATTAAACCTCTGTTAAAGCTATGTGTTCATCTGTGGCCCCAAATGCTCCTTCTGTCCCACTAGCTGAGATCTACAGGAAGAAGATAAATTTCAGGCTACAAAGTCTGAGACCCAAAGTGCTTCTTGGTTTTCCTGTGCTCAACACAGCATGGATGGTTAGTAAAGTGTATCTTTTTTGTTCCCTTTTTGTAATTTGTAATCTAAATGATAGTAACAGTCACTTCAATAGTTGTTTATTATCACTGCTGTAATTTTGTTATGATATTAATATCTGTAACAAGACTTAATTAAAAGACATGTCATGATGGTTCATTAATAGATATACAACATTAGAATCAAACTTTCACTGAAGTTGTCAACAGAGCAATAAACTCCCCTAGCATACTAAAACCACAAAAATTGACTATTTGGAGAAAGCACGTATTATAGTTCTAGGGACTGTCCCAGTTTTTGCTAGTTGTGAATCCAGTTTTCAGTGTGAATACATGAAATAGAAACTTGTGTCAGCTGGAGGAAAATGGAAGCTATTATGTTTTCTCACCAAGTGATGGTGATGAGATGTGATTGAAAAGAACAGTGCCCAACAATATGATAAGTTATAAGACCTGAAGGACCCATTGTTATCACATATGAGCCATAAAACTTCAGCAGGTAAATCCTAGCTTGAGCTAAATTAAATTTTAAATTAAGAACTGATTGTGGTAGAGAAACTGTCACAATTAATGTGTGTACTTCATCATAAAATAGAGAAAAATGTAAGTCATGCCCAAGATTTAGAATCACAGCTTGTTCATGTGATTAAGTGCAAGGTCTTTGTTATCATTCCCTAGTTCAGATTTGTAGATTTTTTTTTTCCCTGCCCTATATGGAGACTTTGACAAAAACTAGAGTTAGTTTGCCAGAAAGAAGCAGAGATGTAACCCAAATAAGGCTAAGAATTAGCCCTTTTGTTCTGGTGTAGTAGTTTCCAAAGCAAGGGCAAGGCTGTTGAGTTGAGTGTATTGAAGGAGTCAGACCAAAGAAGAGACTTTGTTGCTAAGGAGCTTTTTGGAAGGAAGTGGAGATTGCACCGGGGGGCCTGATTTGTGGTTGAAGTTCTGTCATGAGGAGGAATGCTTTTGGTCCACCTGTTTGCATGAGAGCTCTATGTAATGCATCAAGCTGCCCTCAATTTCAAATGTCATCGAACAAATATGAAGATCTGCATTTTGAAGGAACCAATTTAATTTTACTGGAGCACTGTTTTAATAGGAAGTATGTTATTCTGCAAGTTTGTGGCATAGGAAGTGGTAGCCCATGTGGTAACGGATCCTGGAGCTGCACTTCACTAAGGCAAAAACAGATTTGGCTGCTGCTGTAATAGTCTTGCAGGACTGTGCTTTAATGGTGAGGAAAAGGGTCTCTGCAGCCAGGGCCCAGAACTGCATGGACTTGACCTACAAATACAGCATCACTACCCTGGGCAGAGAGGTTATTTTTCTATTTACAGTGGGTGCTGATAAGGGATTGGAGCAGGAAGAGTTTTTTCCACCCAACTCTACCCCTTTGACAAAACCAGCTCAGAGCTGGCTATGGCAGGCTTTTCCTGATGCCTGTTGTATCGAAGCCGATGAATTCAAGATGAGTTTTGAGCTGCTTCAACTTAGTGCTGGGTTTCAGCTGTGCCTGCACCCCAGCATGTTGGTCAGCTTTCAAGGCCATATTGGCTGCACCTCAGTCCATGCTACAAGGGAAGGTAGAAAATCATCTTACCCATTTTAAGATAATGGAAAGTGTAAAAATGCTGCCATTGAACCCAAACTCAAATCCTCTGTTCCTGTCACTTTCAGTGTGGATAAAGTGGAGTTTTTCTTCTTTCTTTCATGCCCCTTGCTTTGTGTTGTACCATTGCTAAGCTTCTGCTCTGCCCCTTCAGCAGGGCCTTCGCTTGTGTCCTCCTCCCTGTGCTCCCACCCCACCGTCTCTCTCTGCACAGCACTTCTAAGGCTTGGACTTGCCTCTGTTTATATTGCTTTGTCCTTGCTGCTTAAACCCCCTTCTGCTTGGCCCTGATTGAGGGAAAGGGGGCAATTAAACAAGAATGGATAACAAGGGCACTTAGGGAGGGCATGGTTTGGGCACCTTTGCCTGGAGTCTTTGCTCTCTGGTGACATTTTCAGGGAGCTGCAGAGAGCCTGCCCACCCAAGGATATTCCTGCAATTGGAGCCCAGCTGGCAAAAAAACCACCCCTGCATTCCCCAAGGATCTTAAGTGAAGTTGCCACTTTGAAATGAAAGCATTCTCTGTATGGCTAGTGTGAAGTAGAGCGATTGAAAACTTAATTAAAGTTTTAATTCTTTAATTCTTTCATTAATGAGTACATTCAAAAGCTAAGCGTTACATTTGAACATAGAGTAGTGTGGAGGAGGAAAAACCTAGAAAACATTTGCAGAAAACAGTTATTTTCTCTATATATGCATATATAAATAAAGCATTTATAATTCTTTTTAGAAGATTTCTGTCAAGGATAATGTTAGAATCCATTATAAATTAATAAATAGCAGGCCTTTATGAAGCAATAATATTTGTAAATAATATCACATGCTGTAGTATAACATAAAGAAACACATTGGAGGGAATGTTGGCTAGCAGGTCTGAAACAAGACTCTCTCCTTAGCTCATGTTTAAAGTTCAGGTCCAGTTCATCCTCTCTATTTAAAAAAAAAAAAAAAAAAAAAAAGATATGTAGCAACTGACCTTAGTTTATATGTCTTTATTTCAGCTCTGTATGTGCTTTTACATCTTAATTCTCCCATAACTAACTTCCATCTTCCTTCTTTTTTTCTGCCCTTTATAACTGTAATAATTGAGATCCTTTAAAACCATGAATCAATTTTACTGGTAAGTATTCATCTGTCATATATGGATAGTTCTTTGAAGATCTATTAGTTATTAGGTTCTATCTTGGCACTTATCTCTGCTGTCAGCTGGGCTGCTCAAGGGTCAGCTCTAGCTGATAACTGCATTGAAGGCCTTACCTTCTGGGGTTTCCTTTTAAATGGCCTTTTTATACCTCACTGTTAAGAAATTTTTCCTTAAGTTCCTATGGAATTTTTGGTGTTTCAGTTTCCGGCCATTTCCTCTAGTCCTATCAGTGGCCACCACTGAAAAGAGACCATCACCATCCTCTGCACTCCCTCCCTTGAGGTACTTAAAGACACTGATTAGATCCCCTCTCAGCCTTCTCTTCTCCAGGCTGTAATTTTACTTGTAAGTATTCATCTGTCATGTATGGATAGTTCTTTAAAGATCTATTTATCAGTTATTGGGTTCTATCTTGGCACTTATCTCTGCTGTCAGCTGGGCTGCTCAAGGGTCAGCTCTAGCTGATAACTGCATTGAAGGCCTTACCTTCCGGGGTTTCCTTTTAAATGGCCTTTTTATAATAAACCTAGTCTGGCTGGTTGTTGGCAGCAATGCTGGAAATCATAACTCGCCTCTACAGTGGATTGGAGCTTTCCAAAACCTTGTTGGGAGCCAGAGCTGTGAATCAGCTTCATCCTTGGCCAGATGGAAGTTGGGGCTCCTTATCTTAGCATGGTCAAAATATATACACGAGGTGCGTTCATGCATCTCTGGCTTGGGACTAGAGCAACACACTTCCCTATACATATTCTATAATGGATAGCATTTAATTAAATTCTCATAACCATTTTTTCTTTTTTAATTTTTGCTAGGTTTCTCAAAAACTGAAGTGAGACTTTTGAGAAAGCATGGGGTGATTTTTCTGAGTACTCCTACCTAAGCAAATTTTTTAGACAGCCAACTAAGTTGCAATTCTGTGTTACCAACAGGTTGTATCTCCAAATAGCTTTTTGTCTTTTAGATATCATAGATTACTTTTCCTTGAGATGCACTCATGGCATCTTTTGGAGCTCTGGGCAGGCTTGGCCTCAGTTTCTCTTTTCTCTTCCTCTTTCTTGTGTGTGCTGGCTAATATGAGGGACACAGAAGATACTTGCATTGTTTCTATTATTTCTATTTATCGCGGAAAGCAAATTCCTGTCAGTTCAAATGTACTTAGTGGGGTGTTGCTGTGCCTTGTGAATTGGGAAACTGCCAAACTATCCACCTTGCGCCTGGTCCTAACTAGCCCTGTCCTAACAGGGTTCTCCTCATGCTGACAACAGTATTGTGTATGATGGAGTGGCCCTTCGTCTCAAAGAAACAGATATGTTGCTGTTCATTACAACTCAAACTTTAAGTGTATTTAATTTCCTTACATTTAATTCAAGGACAGTAAAGCACATAAAAACCATACGTAACCTCATTAGGTAGTGATTTTTTTGAAGAAAATGCTTTCTAAATGTTGATCAGCTAAATATTCACCTGTATCTTTTGTGCAGTTGTGCTTTTTTTGTTTTGAATTTCTGAATGGACTAGAGCAAGGCAGAACACCGTTGGTGCTGTAGCAAAGCCCTCAGCTGTAGTTAAGAGAAGAGTTGGGTATGTATTACTTGCTGGCATTGCCCTAGCAGGTGCATGCTGTGAAGCAGCAAACCATGAAGAGCAAAAATCAGAGCCCGTTATTACCAAAAGACAATTAAGAGTATGGCAGCATGGTGATGAATTTGTACAAGTGAAAGCAACTAGTGACTCTTCCCAGTGGGAGGTATTCCTCTTTCCCCAGCACTCTTTTGCATTCTCTCTCAGTAATATTTGCAATATGTTCTGTAACCTCCCCATGCAACAATGTTTTAATGCTGTCTTTGCTTCTCTTCAAAAGAGAAAGGAATGATCTGTAGGCAGCACGGATACTGTGCTCAAACAACTGCCTTCTAAAGGGATTTTAAAGCAGAAAGGAATCAAGTGCAGGGGTGTTGTAATGGCACAAAAGAGATTTCTATTTTCTTTTGAAATACTGTACAATGGTGTGCTTTATTTTGCAACTGGGAGTTGATTTTGAGAGAGTTTTGTTGTAAAAGCAACTGTAAGTAAACCTTGTGGTCTAGAGGGAAGAAGATTTAAAAAACAAACAAACAAAAAATTGTGCTATGTCATGTACTGATTTTTCTTACCCAGTAAAGTGAATGAGAATGCAAAAGAAAAAATGCCTTTTTGACAAAGCTGTCATCTATTTTTTTTAATTTTTTAAGCTGAGACTTAAAGAATACTTCTAGAAAAGTAGAGAGAATACTCAATTTGTTGGTGAATTGTCATTCACTTGAGTTAACATATACATTCTGTCAGGAGGATCCCAGTAGTGTAGAAGTATCTCTCTTAGAAGTCATTGCCAGATGCACATAGGCATTTTTTCTCCTCTACTGGAAAACAGGAGTCTCTGACCTTTCTTCTTTACACGTAGATCAGTGGCAATAAATTAAAGCTGTTGTGGCTGCCTAGTGTTTGGACTGGAACAATAAGCACTAAAGCCACCTTAGTGCTTTGTAGGAAGTAAAGAGTAAAATGCATTTCCCTCTACATTTTCTGTGTTAGATTTCACTGAGATAATAGTTTTCTGTGCTTGTCTTTTGAAGAGCTTACTGCAACTTCAGAGAATCTCAAGACAGAAGAAAAATACTCTTTTATAGATAAACAAAAGGAATCATTAAAAAAGTATTTAATTGAATTCATTCTTTCCTACTTTCAGCCTTACTTAATCAAAATCCAGTTGCCAGGCAAAATAAACAGCATGGTAACTCCCTGGAAAAACAAGGTATCAATATGTAATTTCATAGAACTGACAAAGTAGAATCATAATATTAACCTCTAACAATACTTTCATGGAAAGCCAATCATAGCAGCTTTATATATTATAATAGATTTTTGAATTGCAGTAATGTTTGAGGTAATAAATTCCTTTGTCTTTACTATGAAGATGGATGTTCTCCTATTTATGTGTATTAGTCATTCCTTAATCAAACAACTTGTGAAGTCAGTAAGGTAATTGGCTTCATTCTGAAAACTCTCTAATCTTAACTCTGCCTGCTGCTGTCTGATGAAGTGCAGGGCTCAGTGTCACGTTGGGAGAAGTGGTGATTTGCAGTCAGGGTGTCTCTGTGCTTGCCTGCTTCTCCAGGAGCTTCCTGATGGCCTGTGCCAAACAGGTGCTGGTGGGGATAAAACCTTTGATCCTCCTCCTTTTTTATTATTTTTAATCTTTTATCCTATAGTTCTACTGGTTTCATCCTTGTTTCAGATGATATTTTTCAGAGGTATCAATAGGGATGGAAGATGGTTCTCTGGACTAAATTTATCTATTTCCTTTTGTGGAAACTATGAATGTAGCAAATTCTCTTCCCTTATGTATGTAGGAAGTCTATAAACAGTCTATAAAGCCTTCTTGTGTGTGTCTCTTTCATATGAAGGGAAAAGCTCTTTTGTGAAAGAAGAAAGTGTTTTAAATGTTACATAACTGAATCTGCTTTTCCCTAAAAATATGATGATAATTTGGTAGTATGATAATAATTTGATATTTAATCTAGATATAAAAAGGTCATGCAGTGTTGGAAATAGCTAACACCTTTTTTTGAATTTTTGCAGCCTGCCAAAAATACTTAATGTTTTACTTCACATGTAAGTCATGATTTTAAAGTTGGCAACTACTGTAGATTAGAGTCCCTTCAGAATCTTTTCTGCTTTAGAGAAAATGGTTCAAATCATTTGAGTTGTTTCTGAATTGATATGAAGGCTTTCAAGGCAATTGCCAACAATAGTAGTGGCCAGTTAATTACATTTTCTTCATCTTTAATTGCAAATTTTCTATCAAGTTGCATGGATTTTTTTTTCTTACAGCTATGGTCAGTAAAACTAAAGCCATAAGCTCTTCTTTCTCTTTCTGTCCTACTAACCTGTGTCAATATGTGAGAATGCAGTTTTACTCAAGTGTGAAGTAACTTGCCTCTGGAAATTACTCAGGTGTTTTGGTCTCTTCTTTCTTTCCTTCCTCTGTTCCTTTTTCTCCTTGTTGCCTTCATCATTTCTCCGTGTGCATAAACTTGAGCAACCCAAATTTAGCCTTTGGCAAGGAAGAGAAATTCTACAAGCAATTGGCTAAAACCTCAGGAATATTTTAAGGGAGGTGTGTGGAATATGAAGCCAAAGAGCAGTAAATTGAAACTGTTCCCTGTCTACAAAATGCCTCTTTCTGTTCGAATGGCAGCTGTGTTGCCTGTGTCTGGCCACTGCTTCCCCGAGAGGAGAGAGGAAAGCAGGTGTGTATGTGGTGTTTTTTCTTTTCTTTTTTTTTTCTTTAACTGGCAGCTAATGACTAAGTTATAGCTAAGAAAACAAAGAGAATTTAAATAGCATTTGGGATTTGAGGTTAAATACAATAAAGCAGTGTAGGTTAATATAAGGGGAAAAAATGCATCAATGCGAAATGATTAGATATGCTGTTAATGCAGATGCATGTAATGGGAATTGGTAGCTATCGTGAGGCTTAAGTACCTTGGGCTCCAATTTGCATTTTATCTGAAGAGGCTCATTTTGACAGGACAGAAGGGCAGGTGACCCTTGAACCACCTTGAAAAAGATCTAAACTGAAACACAGATTGGGTGCCTTTATGCTTTAAATGCTCAGATAAAACTGACCATTTTTTAAAGTAAAAATTTTCAGCAATGTCACTTCTATCAGTTTGGATTTTTATATAATTATTGCCAAAAATCCCAATCTCCTACCTGCTCATAAATTACACCAAATTTCTGGGCAGGCTGTTGAGGGGGCTGGTCAGTGCAGTGGGAGCAGCCATTTCCCGTGGGAGTGAGCGCTGCCTCAGGCCAAAGGATTTCAGTGTGGATCCCACATGGGGGTGAGTGAGGATGGCACCTGGAAACAGGAGCGGCAGGAGGGATTTCCCACTACCAAGTTCAGGCTAAAATCCCGCTGCTCTCAGAGAAGTTCCAGAGTTCAGAACAGGCCTCTGATTTAGGTCTTCTCAATCCTCCCTTGGAGAACACTCTCCTCTTACACAACACGAGGGTTAGAAGTTATCAGCTCTGTGTTGTGCATGGGCTGGAGCTCAGTGGGTGCTGAGGCAGGTTCCTTAAGAGCTGAGCCCTCAGGAAGGAGCTGCAGTGTGCACTAAGATTGCGATCCAGAGATTTGAAGCCTTTTATTAGGGCTTCTTCAGTGAACAACTGCACAACTACCTCCTTCAACCTATGGAAAGGAATGATTTTTGGCTATATACTTATAATTATCTTATGTGTTTACTTTTCAGTTCAACATGAATTAATTTAATATCACTATTAGTTCACTATTATTCTGATTTCAACTGTGACCTTATTCAGTGATAGTTTTGTGGCATTTCCTATTAGATTAGTAGGAACAAATAAGAGTTTAAGTTAAACAGTAGATTTCTTGAATGCTAAGATCTTCATTATTGCAGATTTGTGAGGAGAAATTATTTAAGACCGTTTGCTTTAACTCTTTTTAAAGATGACCAGCTGATATTTACCCAGCTCTGTGAAAGCTTGGGAGTTGGTGAAATGAGCTGAGCTCTTTCTAAGTGTAACATAAGGATTTGGGAGATACAAGAGGAACCTGTCTTGGTTGTTAACCGCAAGCCCAGGGACCTGGAAAGTCAGGTACGTGCACCACCATGCCTCTAGGGCCGACAGCAGCTCAGTGGCAGAATGATTCAATGCACTTGAACACAAATGTGTGTTAAAACAACATGTTAAGCCATGCGCTAAAACAAAATCTTTTTTTTTTTTCCTTTGGATTTCTCTTGGATAGAAGTAGATGCAGGGCAAAGAGCTGGCTGGCTGCTACCAGGGCCACGATGCACCAGGATGTCCAGGCTAGCACAGGGCTACAAGCAGATGAGCTCTAGCAATGCAGGACTTGGAGCTCTCTGCCTTTTGGCAAGGTAAACTTGCCTGTGCCGTGTTGTCTAGCCCAGTCTGTTGTCTTGCGCTCCACAGTGTGCAAGTGGTGATGCACATTCAGTGAGATAGATACGAGAAGTATTGTGTTTTTAGAGTGAGTTATTGATGTCAGGGGAAGAAAAATGTCAGATAAGGAAGAATAAGTCCTCTGTTCAGTGTCCTCAAACTCTGGTTCCACCAAATTTCTCAGGTTCCTGGTGGAAAAAACCCTCTTGCTGAAGAACATGGGCCTCTTACCATTGACATTTTCTAGTCAAGACTGGATTTTCTTTGAAATCCCTTCCTGGCTGATTACCAGCTGATTCCCAGGATAGTGCTTACTGATTGCATCCCTATAATTTAGGCATTTGCATTTCTTCCTGTCCTTCCTCTTGGAGAGTTTTGTATTTCATATAAGAAAAAATTAACAAGGAGCAAGATGGTCAAGTAGGAAACAGGGAATTCTTGTGGAAGATTAAGCAGTTAATTATGCAATTAAATCAAATTTATAATACATTTCCTTTACGAATTTATCAGGATGGTTAGCTTTTGTGGAGAAGGGCTTGATTTTAATAATGCTTTTTTATTATGTTTCTCTTATCCGTCTTTTAAAGTTCATAGGGGTTGGTTTCTAATTTATTCAAACTCTACATGGATTGATGAGTGACTTTTAATCTTGAGCCTGTCTTCTCCCTCCACCTGAGCCAGGCTAGTTTGTTTTCATTTTAGTTGTAATTACTTATGTGCAGTGATAGAAGCAATATAAATGTTACTTCTGACTTCTACTGTGAAAATGTCTTGTTGGACTGTTCCCCATATTTTTCACTCCTCCCAGTACCCGGTAAATGTTTGTACTGTAACTCTTAGTGGCAAAGCCCTAGACATAGGGGTCTGATATTACTTTTTGGTTGTAATTACTGATGTGCAGTGATAGAAGCAATATAAATGTTACTTCTGACTTCCACTGTGAAAATGTCTTGTTGGACTGTTCTCCATATTTTTCACTCCTCCCAGTACCAGGTAAATGTTCATACTGTAATTCTTAGTGCCAAAGCCCTTAGACATAGGGGCATGATATTACTATGGTGCTCATAGGTGCAGCACTAAATCAGTGCGAGGAAGCAACTGCAGTTTGTGCTGAAGAAATGTGTTGATTGCCCTGAGGCTGTAGAACAACGGTTTGGGAACTACCATAAAAGCTGCTATGCAGAGGTGCTAACATGTCATGCTATCCCTAGCGCTCCTGCTTTGGTGAAATGATCCCAGTCATATGTGCCTTGCTGGGAAGCAGCAGTACAAATCCCGTAGTTTGGTTCAAGGTGGTTACTCATGCTAGGAATCGAGGCCATAATGTTTGGCTTTGTGCTGCTATAACTAACATGCACTAGACTGGTCAGG
The DNA here is from genome assembly GCF_000705375.1 of Tinamus guttatus. The sequence goes on along the minus strand of NW_010587148.1, from coordinate 44,625 downwards.
TTTATTTGTCAGTCTTGGTTAAAACTAGCTTTAAGGAATGTGTTGCTTTCCAGCATGCTTTCTCCAATGGCCAGGCGTGCACCAGAGAATCCAAGTTGGAGCTACTGTGAAGGCAGAGTTCACTCGTCTTCATAACACCACATGTTTTGTATCTAATAGCTCTCTGTGTAGCACAGCAAGTGGGTGTTGAATGTGGGCTCATTTACTGAATGACTTAGAGCAGAATTTACTGCAACATACCAGCAGCAGCATCCTCTAGAAAAGGAGGAGCAAGTCATGTAATTACATGCATCTTTTCTTTCTTTAATTCTCATTTTCTACCATGAGGTTCTTTGTTTTTTTTTGGTTTTTTAACCTTCTAGCACTTTAGGATATATATATATGTAGATTTGTTTTCGAACTCAAAGTAAAATAGAGAAGCTTTGGTAGAAGTAAAATACTAAATTTATGACCCTAAAATGTTAAGGGTTAAGCTTTTCTTTGAGCACATGGTGCATCTCTTCAAAGCTATCCTGCTCTCCCTGTGAGTACAGCACCCCCATTGACATCAATTGGCATTTAATACAAGCAGAGATTGTAAAATAGACTTCAAGGGAATCTGCTGGATGATCAGAGGGCAGAATTTAACTTTATTACTTAGCAACTGAGAAAATAAAAATTTTATACTGGAACCACCACTTGTATTCAAAGCTGGCAAAAGAGCAGTGGGTTATGGGGGCTTCACAGCCTGGTTCTGCTTCCAGAGAGAAGAGCAGCTTCTGCATGGACTTCTAAATATACAATCTTGAAATGGGAGGAAAAAAAGCCCTAGTCAGGGGTAAGACAGCTGGTTTAGCTATGGATATGTGTGTGTCTATGAAAGACATTCCATGGTTTTCATATAGGAAGATGATCCAGTTGCTTCCTGTGGACAGGAGGAAGCCCCATAGTTCTGCATATATCCACCCTTTTATTTGATTCTTTACAGGCCAGTAGGGATAACGCTACCCCAGTATTTTTAAGGAGTTGCTCTATCTTACACTTGGCACATGCATTCAAAATATGAAAAAGGTAATCACCCAGCAAGTGAGTCATGGAAAATCATAGTGCCAGAGGGGAGAGAGAAAAAAACACACATTAGTGTAGCTGAAGGCTTGCAAGCCCTATTAGTGCTGCTGAGGGAGTCTGCCTTATTTCCAGCTAGCTACAGGTAGCTGTGTGTTATTTTGTGTTAATGATAGAAGATAAGGAAGCAAACCCTTCAAGGCTGTGAGCATCTTGGGAAACTCAAAGGTATTTACCATTTGATTTCAGTGAGACCTTAGCCTCACAAGCTGATTTCCTCCCTCTATTGACTACCACTGCACTTAAACAAAAATTGAACTGCATATCCTTTTTTTTGTCACAACATTAGCATTTTTTAACAAATAAGTGTGGGTTTTCTCTCCAAAGAGAAGAAACTTTTTTTTTTTTTGTCACAACTTTAGCTTTTTTTTAAACAAATAAGTGTGAGTTTTCTCTCCAAAGAGAAGAAGAAACAAATATTTTCATAGCTGCTGCTGAAGGCTATAGTAAAAACATGATTCCTTTATCATTTGGTAAAATGAAGCTGGCAAAATATTGATATGCAAGGTGATTACCTTTTTGTTGTTATGCATAGCCACCCCCCTCTCACAGTGCTAAGTTTCCCCAGCAGCCATCTGTCACTATTCTGTGACTTAGGCTTGTGACTATTTATGTGCAGCATCTGTGGGTAAAAGTAGCTATGATAAAACCATCCTTGTTATCAAGCTTGATGGCAAAAGCTCACAACAGGAAGAAGCAAAGAACTATCTTTCATCATGTTACAGTGCATCCGTCAATGTTGATATTTATTTTGTAAAAACCAAATTAATTGATTAAAAATACCAAGCCTGATGTCCTATAGCTTAGAGAACATTGAGTATTGGTGAGGTTGGCAGAGAGGATATGATTGTTTTTATTTTCTGTGTTTTGCAGTTGGTGTGATAGCAGTCTGCTGCTATGGATCAGTGTTGTCCTTGCACAAAATGATGCCGCTGGTTTTGCTTGGTCAAAACCTTCCTTTTTTGGGTAAGGAAGAGCCCCCACTGCAGTGTAATGCTGCATCTTTTGAGAAGCTGCAGAATGAAATGGGGAGAAAACAATGTCTGGAGATGCAAGAGGAAAATAAGAAACCATGCAGGAAATGTAGCTCGTGAAGAGACTGCAATGAGAAGCAGGGATCAGTTGGACAGAATTCAGAGGCATTTGAAGAGTCTAAGAGATGAAGTAGAGCTGAGAGGGGGTCAATTAAAACCCTACCTGGAAGCACTGATCCATCTGCAAGAATGCAGTGGCAGGAGGAAAGCTTGTCACAGTGCTGCTTAGTCAATCAGGCCAAGTTGCTGTGAGCTTTTCTCTTTTTAAAGAAGTTAAATATTCTGCTTTATGCTACTTGATAAATGTGTGTGTGTGTGTGTTTTGCTGTGTGCAAAACATTTGAAGGAGGGCTCTGACTTGTGCAGAATACTGGAGAGCTGGCAGGGTGCTTTTGAGGAGGTGGTGAGCTCCCCGGTGGTACCCCAAGCCCCTGGGTGTAGATGTTTCAGGAGCCAAACCCCAATGCATGTCAACAGCTTTTGAAGCATGCCCTGTCTTCCTTCATGGGTACAGAGTAAAAATCATCAGATACAGGCAGCAGAATGCAATTCAGTAGCCAAGTGACCAATTCATTCACCCTGAAATTGTCCCCCATGGTACCATAGGTTTTCCTGGTACTTAAATTATGGACAAAATGGAAGTTTACTTTATTTTTGCATGATCTTTAAAATACAAATAGAAAATGATTCACTTATAATTATTCTTTTACTTATTTTAATAGCTTTTCGGATAGCTGATTCAGCAGCTCTTCTCTCAGATCCTCTTTCTCTCTCTCCTCAAAAAATGCTTGATTAGAATAAAACTCTTAGGAAGTATGTGTATTTCTTCAGTGCAGAATCCTTTACTTGCACAAAAGGAACTTGCATGGGAAAATACCAGTAATGGTACCATATCTCCAATATCTCTGTTGATGCATAAATGACAGCATGACTTTATTTTTGGTCTAAATTTACATTAAGTATTCCTTTAGACAAAGCTGCTGCTTATTAACATTTAATAATATAAGTATATAATTTTTAGGAAACAAAAGGTATCCCTCATATACTGCTAAAATGTTTTTCTACAGAATTCTTGTATCAGTTAATTTTTTACTTGTAAATTTCAATTTATGAATTCAAAATTTGTATTCATATTCAAAACTACTTTATCAAATCTATTCAAAAATGTTTTGAATGGCAGTTCATACTATTGGCTTATGAGCTCCGTGTTTATTTGTGAGCTCTGTGTTTCTTTGGACTGATTAAATGATTATGAACAAAAATATTTGGTCATGCATAAAGATGTCCAAACACATCATTTTCAGAGATGGCTAGACCCAGATTTGCAACTCCCTGTGTTCCAGTAAAGCCAGTGATAGATTCTTCAGAATTAGAGATTAGGAATTAAAAGCATCAGTGAGAAATTTATGAACTTTTTATATCTTGGAGTTAGTCAAATACCCAGCTCTGAGCCCATGTTTTCATCTACTTTTTGTGGCTAGAGTCAAGTAAGTGCAGTAAGAAATAGTTTTTTTCCTGTTAAATCATCTCAACTTAGCAAAAGAGACTTTCTTATTCTGCAGAAATGGAATGTGGTGGTTCTTTGGAATGCGCATTTTTGCCACCAGAAATGGTAGAGGTGATCAAGTGAAAAGTTGAGAAAGGATAATGCCAAAACCCGCTGGTGCTGAATTTGGTAACAAACCATATGCATATATGCCTCTGCCTGAAAGTCTCATTGTAGAAGATGGGCTAAATCCAGCAAGTCGTAAAAGCAGCTTTCTTGTGCAGGTCAGAGGTCTGAAACTTCAGCAGCTTCCTTCTTTTGTCCTCTACACTATCAGCACAAATTTCTGAGTTAGGCTTGCTGAGCATTGTGGTTTGGGGCCTGTGTATTTTTTTTTCCACATCTTACTGTCTGAAATGGGAAGGCTATTTCTCAGATCCTTTCTTTTAACTGAAATGTGGAATGTTGCTGAACAAAGTCTCCTGAGTGGAAGTGAGGTGGTGGGGGGAAAGGCAGAAATGAGAATTTCTTAGAGCCGTAGATGAATTATTCCTTGGTAAGGAATATCATATCTTTCATCTTTGCACTGGAAGGCTGCAGAGATGTGACATCTTTTGGGTAAGGGAAATGTTTACAGTGTACTTGGGACAGATATGAACTTGCTCTGACCTTTGCTCTGAGTTGACTAAAATGTTTTGTTGGCTCAAATTCAAAGAATTTTTTCACAATGAATTAAAAAAGGCAATTGTGTAAAAAGTCTAATTTTCTTGAGGACAAGAGAAATAGAGAGGACTTTGCTAGCAGATTCAGATGTTCTGCAGTGAGTAGGAATTACCCAAAATATATTTTCTTTCTCTGCTGATGGTATTGGGGAGGAAGAGGGGTTGTGTTTTAGGGGAAGAATTGGCTTGACTAGTGCATTTTAATATTTTCTATGTATTTCTCCTCCATCACCTCCATATACTTGCAGACATGTAATTCCCTTGCATAGTTTCACTAGTTGATATTCCAGCATTATACAAGCCTTTATGAGTGGCTTTATGAGGCTCTGACAAAATACTAGGTATCTACAGGGCTTTGGCTGTTAACTCCACCATTCCAGGAGGAGGCTCATTCTTTTCCGATGTAGATCCCAAACTAAGGGTTGGAAGTAAATACATGCCCTAAAATAAGGGAGGATATTGCTTGCCTATATTCTAATTTTATAAACTGAGCAATACCCTGGAAAATACAAGTTGATGTGTAGTGCCCTGAGCTAGGACGTACTTGAATTTCCTAACTCCTCCTTTGCTGTCATGTGTCTTATTTCAAGCACTGACAAGTGAGCAATGGTCCCGAGAGCCCCAGAAAAAGTATGAGCAGCTTCGTGCTCACCACTAGAGCAACAAGCTGCCAGGCTCTAGGAAACAGCCATTAGCTTTTCAGCTAGAAGCAGCTTTTGTTTTGAACCCCCCAAAAAATCTTGTTAGTGCAAAAATTTCCCTGTGTGCTTAAGTAAAGGGTCAGGAATGTATGTACATGGGTCAGGACAGTTCTTGCCCTTCCCTGATAGCAGTGGTGCTGGCTGAGGGCGCCCATGGACAGGGTGTTTGCATGGCCTCGACTGGAGCAAGAGCAAGATGGGAAATGCCTTGTAGATCAGAAATGCTTCGTTCTGGAAATTTGCAAAGATGTTGAAAACTATTCTAGAGCTATCAGTAAAACTTCACAAGAGTGCTTAGTAAAATACTGCTTCAACAGTGTATTTAAGGCTGCTTTGCACAAACTTAGTTGGGCGCTCTTTTAATAAGCATTTCTGATTTAAAAGTAATAGACTACACTAGCAATTCACAACTAGGTAAAAGCAAACATTTAAATTAAACATTACTGATTCTATAAAAAAAATCAATTATCCATCTCATCTTTCAAATATGAATGTGATGTGATTTCAGGTATTTAGGTTTTCTGGGGATTGCTGCTAGTGCACTTTCAACTAACTCTGTGTGCAATTTTAATGGAAATTTGCTTTTAACACTGAGTGTATTTATAAAGGTAAAAAAGAATTGCAGTGCTGTGGCTTGTAAAATTTATAGTGCATAGATGTGAGAGCACTGCTGTGAAATGCAGAGATGGACTTTGAACTTTTTTTTTATATTTGCTAGGAGTGAAAGTGGATATAGATTCTAGATGCTTTAACAAGTAGGCACTTGATCTTCTGAGCAACTTTGCTCCCATAATAGCCCTGTTGCTTTCTTTTCTGAGCAAATTTACTTGTGCAGATAAAGTGAAACCACTGGAACTCCCACAGTCAATTTCATTCTGTCTCTTAAGATGGAAATCTTTCACTTTCACATTTATTTTCTGAGCTCTTTGCATTTTCATGTTTTATAACTGTACTGAAATGTAATATTAGCTGTCACATGCTCTTTCCAAGCCTCATCCTTATGTGAGCACAGATGCCCTCTACTCCAGTGGAATTTGGCCCAGTTAGTTTGGTCCTTGTGTATGGAAGTGGGTGGAGAAGCCTGTTCCCAGTAACAGGAACCATTGAGCTGGGCCATAGAGGAGTCTATTGGTTCCTGAGGTCTTCCAATATTTGCTTCAAATCTTGTATTATGTTTCAGCTTATGGCAAAGCCAGTTAACACTTGCAGTTGTTAATGTGTTTTATAGCTTGTAATGTGTAATGCCTTCTGAGTATGAAGGCTCTAAGCTCACAAGCAGGATAAGGACCATTACTTTTAATGGTCCAAACTAATCATCTAGGATGCTCTGACAATGACTCTTTGGGGAAAACAATCTTGTATTTGGCAGTGTGAAGGACATAAAGCAAGAATGGGATGCATTTCAAACAGACATTCTGTCTAATGTTTATTTGAAACCCACAGACTGGTTTAATCAAAGACATAAGAGATTGCAAAGAAGGAAAAGTGAATTGAATAGTTTCAGTGTATTCAGAGTAAGTAATTAACTACTGCTTTTCTGACAAGATCGCACTTCATGGCCAAGGCCTTTGAGTCGTAGCAGCAATAAGAAACTGGCTTGATTAATTAAACCTCAGAAGTGCCTTTCTCATCACTGTTACTGTTGGGAAATGGGGAATCAAGGTGAACTAGAAAATCAGGTTGGGCTGTTCTGTTCTTCAAAGAACAGGAGTTTCCTTCTAAGAGTAAATGCCCTCATTAAATTCCTCATTGTCATCTGATGCAATGAACCCAGTAAAGGAAGAGCTTGAGAAACAGACCTGCAAAGTATGTTTTTTCACAATCATAGAAT
>NW_010587148.1:2585-37589 GCF_000705375.1 Tinamus guttatus | reverse complement strand
GAAAAGAGGCCAGCACCCTCCTCCTCACTGCCTCCCTTGAGGTACTTGTAGACACTGATTAGATCCCCTCTGAGCCTTCTCTTCTCCAGGCTGAACAGGCCCAGCTCCCTCAGCCTCTCCTCATAGGGCAGATGTTCCCAGGCCCCTGATCATCCTTGTAGCCCTGCGCTGGACTCTCTCCAGCAGCTCCACATCCCTCTTGTACTGTGGATCCCAGAACTGGACACAATACTCCAGATGTGGCCTCACCAGGGCTGAGTAGAGGGGCAGGATTGCTTCACATTGAACAATAGTAACAAAATTATGCTGTTGTCTAAAATAATGTGCATGTCTGACTTGCACAAATTTGCACAAATTAATGGAAAACAAGATGAGTTTGGATCAACATGAGGGCTTAGGTGTGCAGCAAGGCCGTTGGACCTCCCAGGGCAGGTGGGTGCATCACCAAATCTGCCTGTGCCCTAGGGCCAGGAGGGGGCATGTGCCAGATGCTGCTCCAGATGTGAAACTGGTGCAGAGTAGAGCTAAGTGGCTAGGTCATGCTGAGCTAAGCATAAAATCAGAATAAGTATTTAATCTGTATAAGAATACTAAATCTTTATATACTACGTCTGATACATTTGCACATATTTACAGCTGTGAAATTACCAGGTTCTCTATTTTGTCTTCAGTATCATGCACCTGTTTGCAGTAATCTTAGTCTATGGAGCATCAGTTAGCTTCTGTTGTCATATGGTCCATTCTGCCTGAAAAAATTTGTAAATCTATTAATTTATTACAACATCTGGACATAAAACTTAGCATTGTCAGGCCCTTGGGTAGTGGTGCAGGCTGCCAGGGCTCTGCCTGTGCCTGGCAGCCGGCTGCTCCTGGCCCTCCTGGAGGCTGCTGCGCTTTCTGGAGTGGGCATCTCCTTTGTGCTGTCTGTGGCCCCTTCCAGACAGGGGCAAAAGCACTTTAGGAGCAGCCACATTTTTCACTGTGGTGTATGGGTGCCCCCAGGCTGAAGGGCATGGCGAGGTGCTGTGCCCTGCTCTGTGCTCCTGGAGCAGGAGGAGCTGGAGCGGCCTGGAGACTGATGCACTTCCCATGGAGCAGTGCAGGGGTGACACCCTCCTCCATCTGTGCACAGAGCCCTTCTCTCTCGGGCACACCTTGCTTTGCAGGCAATAACCCAAACCACAGCCGTCTTACAAGAGCTTCCCCCTTATCTGTTTGCTGGGACAGTGCTAGAGAAGAAACTGTTACCATGCATTATTTCAGACAGATGTTTTAGTGCTGCTTCATAAACAGCATTACACTGAGAAAAAGAGGCTACGTAGCCATGTTAACATTGCTGCAGAATCTGAATATATTCTGAGCTATTTTTTAAGGTTTGAACTGAAAGTGTAATATTGAATTAACCTATTTATCTTTGTGCTCAAGTGTGTCTAAAAATTAAAAGGCATTGCTCTTTAGAAGTGAGTATCGAACCACTTTATCTTTCTGATGTACTGTAAACTGTACACAGAGAAGAGGTTAGTAGCTGAATGGGGGATGATTATGAAGATGAATGAGTGGCCAGAAGACAAGAGTCAGTTTAATGAGCTGAGCAGTAAGGAAGTTGTAATTTTTATAGATTAGTGCTGAACTTGTCTCTTCCTGACTGATACAATTTAGTTTCAAAATTATAGAATGTTGGATCAAGCTCAACAAACTCAAAACCAGTGGCAATCTTATTATCGCCCAAGTAACCCAAATTACAAGTGTACTTCTCTGGGAAGTGTATTGCTTCTTTCCAGCATCACTGGTTGCAGGTAACAAACCAAATCCAGGAGAAGTGGTTGATTGTTTGTCAGATGTTTTCCCCCGTCCATGTTTTTCCAAGCAGTAGAGCCCACTACTTGATTACAGAGCTCCCTGTGCCAAATCAGATCATTGTCAGCAGAAGTTTGCCCCAAAGGAGGCAGGCCAAATTGGGAAAGGGCAAACTTTTCAAACCACTTTTTTTTTGTGCTGTTGGAGATAATACTTTTTTTAATGCTTCCTTTAGTTCTTGTATTAGTATTCCTCTTGCACCTGTTGTGTTGGCTCTCTTGTTAAGTTCAACTCTCTTCAGATTCAGTAGAGGTTTGTTACCTGGTTTCACAAGCTTTCCTGAATAAGTGAGCATCCAAAACCAAACATATTGTAGGTGACAGGGTTCAAGGCAGAAGGAATCTAGTGCTGCTTTAGTCTGTACCAGATGATGACTTGTCACAGCATCACCAAGCAGCTCCTGACTCTCAGCATTGGGTACCTAACATTTAGGAGGGCTCCTGCTGCTCTTTGGAGCAGGGGCTGTTCCAGATTTGCTGTATCCATGTGCTTGTTGTTCCGGGTGAGCTGGGGGCCTGCTTCTTGTTAGGGAAGGCAGCGGAGGAGCAAATGTGCAGACTGATTTGTTTTTGAAAACTGAGTGAAAGACAGGAGTTGCCAAGCTGCCATAATTCCCAGAAGTACTATGTTACAGACGTGATGCTTTTGGTAATGGCATCACTTCTGGAGTAGTGTACGAGGGATAGTTATTGTTCCATAGGCAGATGACAGTGTTGATTTCTCCCCCTTCATAATTCAGTTGGCTGCAGGTAGACTCATTGAAAGCAGCATTTTGGTTTTAGACAGCTCTGGGACTGGAAGGGGAAAGGCTAGATTTCTTTTTATTAGGGTAGTGGATATTTGAAACTTTAGAGGTTATTCTTGCAGCCTGTAATAGACAGAATGGTTTGGGTTTTTATGTGTGTGTTCCTGTTTTAAACAACTTGTATTTGACTTTAAGCAAAACCATGAGAAAGAAATAGTGCTGTGATACCCCATTTTGGTACTATTTTCTTTAGAAAGGACTTTACAAAAGGATGCATGTTAGCTGTGTGGGTTTTTTCACATGCTTTAGTAAGATTTTGCTCCTAGCATCTACTCTCAAAGACTTCTGTTGGGTGGTTAACCTTTACGGTGTTAACATACTTCAAACCAAAAGCTTGATTTGCCCTTGATGCTTGCACAGGACAACTGTGACAAATAGAGCAAAAGCACTAAAATATAGGTCATATGATGTAAAGAATTTCTGCATTGAATTTTTCTTTTGCTCCAGCCACTACCTTACTGTTTAACCTTAGACTTTTATCTTCTGTGTCTCTTTATCTGCCTGTAAAACGAGAGCAGTGATGTTGCCTACTTTTCAAGCACTCAACTGCTGCAGGATGTTATATGAGCTCTGCCATTATTATATGTATTGTAAGTAATTTCACACAGTAACTCGGTAAAAATGATTTTAAAGCTTATATGCTGGAAGTCAAAGGTGTCTGCTACTTTCAGCCAGACCTGAGTCCTGCCATGCATCACCCTGAATTCAAGCAATCTCCTCACCAAATGTTCTAGTCCTGGATCAAGAAGCCTGAAGGGTCCTTGTGATTGTAAAGATGTGACCATGTGGCTGTCAACAACTTGCACTAGCTAATGAAAGCAGAGCTTTTATAAAACATTTTTCCATATAATTTCTTAGCTTTAATGCAGTAAAAGTCTGTCAAGACCCTAACAGATGAGTCAGGGTTTTTTTGTGTGTGTAATCTTCTCTTTTTAAACATAACTGCCTGATTTTTAAATGACCCATTTGAAAAAAATAACACATTGACCTTTTAAAACCTCTGTATGCCAAACCTTCTTAAGAGATTTGGCACTGACATTTTTTGTCATAATGGAAGATTCATTAAGGTCAGTGATAAATTTGCTGCAATAAATACAGAAGAATTAAGAGCTCATCAGTATTACCGCAGCGTAATGCTCAGTGGATTGAATTATGTACTTGGAAAGATGAATCTGTGGCAATTGGCAAGGTTCAAAGGAAAACTCTGTGTGCATGAACACATGGATATGTGCATATATGTGTGTGAGGACTACAGAAAAGATAATGAGGAGAGGAATTTCAGATATTGAAATTTTTGGTCACAGGTATGTTTTTTTAGAATGTGTATTTCTATATATTCTAAAAATCCAGTGAAGTTTAGAGTGATGAATCCTAGCATGATTCTTACCTCATTCAGTACCTTAGGTTTAGTGTTTCTTGAGTAGATGCTGAGGTGGGCCTGGGTAACCTGTTCAGCTCTTCTCTTATGGAGCACACAGCACATCCTTAGTGTGAACAGAAGAGTATTGATCATGATTGATGAAGCAGCATGAGAGGGTCAGCCCTTTACCTGCCTCCTCAAGTAATTGGGCTGCAGTTTGCTAAAGGGTAGCAGAAGAGATATTAAAAATGAAGAAATGTGCTAAGTGGCTGTGAGATGTCTTCCTAGCTGCTCAGAACATCTCTTCTGTAATATAGAGCATCAGTCTAATCCTTTGCACGGAGCAGGAGTGTGGCAAATTGAGAGCCTCTAATAGGCAATGCTCCCCAGCGAGGTCCAATGTTCTATTCAAGGAAAGATTGAATGATATCAGTCTTAAAACAATTTGTACAGAACAAATTTGGCACTTGCCAGCTATTCCCACAGATGGAAGATGGTAATAGGACAGAAAAAATCATGTAACCTGCTTTAACCAGATTACTGTTGGCTTAAAAAAGTGAAATGTCAATACTCTTGATTTTCATACAGAAAGCTCTCCGTGGAAATTCCTCAGTTTTGTGGGTGCTAGATGTCTGTCAGCATTGGCCTGGCTGGAACAGGGTGTCAGCATGAGCAGGTACTGGCTCTGAGGGTCTTGGGTGGAGCTGCTGACTGCTGAGTTAGTGGTGGCTGCCACTTATAAGAGATCATAATTCAGTTAACTTTTACTTTTTGTGTAGTTAGAGGAAAATTTGCCCTATTTGAGGCTACTATGCTGAGAGAGTAAAATGGAGGAAAGCATGTAGCAGATATTAAGTGCCTGGGTTTATTTCAGGACTAAGCTAGCAGTAGTAACCCATATGCAGTAACAATTTACAGCATACTATACATAAACCACATATCCAGCTGTGTTATGACGTGAGTTGGAGGGTGCAGGCGATGGTGCTGGGAGGTATTTTGCTGACGGGTGGAACTGGTGCTCTAATGAGACTTGGTACCAAAGATCATGTCAGTGATTATCTCAGAGGAAAGGCAGGGAGGTTAGAGGAGCGTGAGCCAACCCTGAGGTCAGTGTAGAGGTTCTGGCTCTACATCTGGATGATCTTAGTGGTACTGACCTGCAGGAAGCTCCTAAGTTGAATCCTGTTTCTCTAGCCTGCTATTCTTGTTTGCTATGCTACATGTCATTGCCAGGCATGTTATAACCATGCTGCTGGAAAAGAGCAGGTGAAACCTGGTTTTCTTGCTGTGAAATCATGTCCTTTTCCTTGATTTCAAGTGTCTGCTCCCAGACTAAGTTGTGCCCTAGGCAGCTGAGGAGTTCAGACTCCCCTTGTGCCTCTGTGATAAACCTTAACATAAATTCTTTCTTTGAGATCTATTATAACCAAAATGTTTTGCTCTGGTCCTAACTTTAGAATGGTTCTAGTGAGTTAAACTGGAGACTTCCCTAAACATTCTCATCAAAATTCTTGTGTGTACAATGAATGTTGTTTTTCTGACAAATCTTGCTATCTTTTGAATAGCATTAGAATAGTAAATTCCTTTTCTTTAATTTTGTTAAATTACAATATTCTAAATAAGTGATTTTTTCTGTGATGTGTTCATTTTCCTCCCACTGAACTCTGATTCACAAAACAGAATAGAGAGTGTTCCCAGAGATGTATAGTGTGTAATGCTTTGTATACTTCATTTTACACAGTAAACAACAATCTTTACATATCATTCATTTACAATGTATGCTGCTTATTTTTGAAAAAGTGGCTCCTAATGAAGTAAGGTTGAATGTCTAGTGTTGTACAGAAACAATTTACACCCCAGGAGCCTCCCCCACGCTGTGGTTTCACGGTTTGTTCAGCTTGTTACACACCAACTTTGGTAGTCGACATCATTAGCAGATCCCTTACATGAGGTGAAACTTTGAGCAGGAAATTTTCTGTGTTTAAAATGAGTAACCCGCGAAGGCTACAGGGACTAATTCTTGAAATGTCTAAGATGCATTCAGCTTTCCGCTGTTTAGTGTCTCTTATTTGGAGATGTACCGGAGGCTGGTCTGATCCTGGCCTCGAATGGAGCAGCCCCTGAGTGTCCTCCTCTGAGGCTCTGGGAAAGCCAAGGAGCGGGACATGACTCTGGAGCTCCAGGTCCTGGTGCCCCTGGTGCTTAAGGACAAAGTGTTGACGTGGGCTGTGCTGCTGGAGCTCCCAGGCACTTCATCTGTATCGGCCCCCTCCTACCTGAATGAAAAGTGAAGGGACACAGGGCCATTGCCCATGTAGGCAGCCTTTGCTCTAGGGCCCTATTTCAGCAAAATGAAATTAACCATAAAATTTAAGACTGAGCAGAGCGGATCCATTTGTTGCACTTGTTCTGCTGTTTAAGACTGCTATGACTTGCAATATAAATCTGCAATCCTGAAGCTGAGCTCAGTGTGCATGAGGAAGCAGCACATACGCTCTAGTCGTTTGTATCTGTAGGCAGAAATTTCATCATCGATATTGGAACCGAGATATTTCTTCAAAACTTGCTCAGTTGAGCGCTTCCTTGAACTAAGAGCTGGAGACCTTGGAACAACGATGGGCTCAGCTTTCAAGCTGTGTTTCTGCCTAAGAACTTGAAAGTCAGATTCTGGAAGAACAGTTTTGATTTAGGTTCAACACCTCATTCACTCTTCAGCTGTGGCTTTAACACTGCCTTGGAATTGATGCAACAGTTATGGGTTTTCAGACTGTAGACTGAAATCACTAGGCAACTTCCATGAAATCTTCGAAAGAAAAGCAAGTCTGTATATGCTATGTAATGTATACAATTTATTTGCATGCTATGCAGGCAATCTGCAAATATAATATCGTCAGTGGAAAATTTTTAGAGGTTCCTTCTCCTCAAAAGAGAAGGGAAATTACACAAAAAGTGTATTTAATAAAGCATGACTTTTCAAAGGATAAATAATATACTTAAAAGATTTCCTTTAGCTTTTCAGCTATATCATTCTATTTCAAAAATGAAGCCTTTTTTGTTACCTTCAAAGAGGAGATTTAAAGACATATCTACCTATCAAGTGCCACTTAGCTTTTGTCCCTGTGTTTAAATTAATATATACTTATAATTTTATCATGCTTTTTGCTTCTTTTCTCCTACTGCACTGAGAGGAACTAGTGAGGCAGAAACAGAATTAGGGGCTTCCATTTAGATGCATTAGTCACACAGTAAGGTAATTGGCTAGTTAAAAATGCCATTATAAGCTTGCTTCATTGGAGCATATTTACCCTTTTTCTAGTAACTATTCTGTTAGAATAAAAGCTGTAGTGATGAAGAGAATGATGGCTAACAGTTTTTAAAATATTCGGGGGCTTTTGGAATATTATGCCTAAGTAGATGTTTATAATATCAGTAGTGTAATTAAAGAAGGCTAAAGAAAATCCCTAGTTTTGTAAAAAGAAAAAAGTCTGACTCTTTTGCTGTAGCCAGGGTGACTCCTGAGCATGAACAGTGACTCTTCAGGGCCTCCAGCTGATGAGGATTTTTTTTTTTCTGACCCCCCACTAGAGTAAAAACACTGTGAAAGTGAGTCTGCATACAGGACCATTAGTGCAGCTCCCAAGAACTAAATTTCTGCAGATACAAACTTCTCTTGGTTGTCTTTGCTCCACTAGCAAAAATTTTGTATACAAAGTCAAAGTGGGAGCAAGAAGAATTGAGTTGAGGAAGAAAAGCTATTGAAGTAGAAGGGTGATGTGTGTTTTCTGGCTGCACATCTGTCTCTGTAGCAGGAAATCATTAATCTGCATTGGGAAATATATTGTGTGTACCGAGCCTGGGACTCGCAGGCATATGGAGGGTGGCAAAGCCAGCCCTTGGAGGTGCTTACCCTCAAATCCAATACTGGCTGCCCTAGATGTATTGCACTGTTCTCTTCCTTTAGTGAGCATTTTAGTCAACTTACATATTTTGAGTGAGTATTGATTATCTTGATGAAACAGAATGTTTCATCAAGCTTATCTAAGCCCAGCAGATACTGTGAGGGTGATGAAAGACTCGAAATTTGAAATCAGATCTATCTGGAGCAAGGATCTATACTGAGAGTTGTGACCTATGGGGGTGCAGTTATCCTTCCTATATCTTGTAGACTTTGAGTAGAGCTGCAAAGCAGAGGATAACATTTTTAAAGAATGATCAAGTGACTTAGAAGTACACGCTTGCTTTTTTTCAAAAGTCACTTGCGCTTCTGAGACCCTTAGGTACTTCAGTATTACACCTATGATTAGATCTAAAGCAGTAAACAGTAGAAATAAAACCACTGTTGTGTAGATTTTTTTTTTTAATTTCCTTTTAATGTTACCATATAAGTGTCATTTCCATTCTCTTCTGCTTCTTGATTTGATATCAGGTACAATTTTTAATAATACCTAAAGTTGCTTCTGTGGTGGGGCATGTCTGGTGGCTTGTTTATGCTTTGTTTTATGATAATACAGTTAGCTTAGATTTTTTTTCTTTGGCTTCTTAACTATGCAAAAAGTTGTTGTCTTTTTGCTTTTTGTGTTTTTTTTTCCTTCTGGAATGACGTTTAGGCATCAGTTGTCTGTCTTTTCCTCTTAGCTGTTTCTTTTCCAAGTCGGAGTTTTTAAAATGCTGCTGTGGTGCCCGCTGGCAGGCGCCGGGCTGGTGCCGGTGTCGCAGGCCGGTGCTGGCTCCTCGGCCGTGTCCAGGGCAGAGCGACACTGGGGTCGGTGAGCTGCAATCACACTCTGCAGAGATACACTGAGAAGAGGGGCAGGGGGCTGAGGCACAAACCACAATTTCTCTTTTCCATGTGGTGACTAAAGAAGGATTCTGGCGTGGATTCACTTAGAATGAGGTAGCTTTTTGAAATCTGTCCTCAACCCCCATGTTTTGCACCTGCTTCCGCTGTTTGTAGTTCATTGATGCAAAAGCCAAACCTCTTTGAGTGGTGGGGTGTTTGAAATTTGGAAAGACTGTCTGCAGCAGGAGCTCTTCCAAGCACTTTGCGTAGCTATAAGGCTTTCTGAAACATGAGTCCAAGTTAAAATAAGCCATCTATTTCACAACGGTGGCTCCAAGAAAAATATGCTTGCTGCCAAGTTTTTTTTTTATTGCAGGTAAAATTATTTGAATTGTCTATTGGTCAAAGTTACTGGAATAGTTTAAAACTCCATTACAAGTTGCTGTGAAAAAGGATCTGTGCACTGCAGCAGAGCACTTGACAAGGTCAAGGGTTTTTTGTTGGAACTGCTGAGTAAATATTGCTTAATTACATGGCTTCCTGAATAAGACAGGGTTATTCATTGAAGAGATTATTCCTCTTCAGGTGCTTGTTTAGATTTCTCATATTTACTTGGCAGATTTTTTTTTCAAGGCACTAAATTTTTCTGGTTTTAGTCTTACAAAGGCAAGGCATAATCATAGGCAATTAGTAAGGAGGATGAGTTGCTCCTTGTGTCAAGATGTATTTCAGTTGTGGGGAAAAGTTACAAGGAATAATCTTGATTACTTTCACTTAACTGACCGGTGGGACTTGGGGAATAATCTTGATTACTTTCACTTAACTGGTGGGACTTGGGAGTTCATTATGATTTCTCCCACCTTGTTTCCTAACACCCTGAAGGTCTTCACCACCCCTGCCAAAGCTGTCTCCTTTTCCAAGTCCTGGCAGTGCCAATGCTGTGTTAAATGTGCTAGAGACGGCCATGCAGGGCACTTCTCTTGGTGGAGGCTGAGTATCTTCCCAGCATAGTTTGTGTTGTGGAGTACAGCAGGTCCATGGGTGATTCTTGTTGTTCCAGAGGGGAAAGAAAGATACAGCCTGACTGGGTTCCTGCTGTTCTGAAGCTCTTAATCAAGCATGCAGTTATGTGTATGAAAGTGTTTATCAGCCACTCTTTTAGCAAGGGAAAAATGGGTGTATGGGGTTGCACCAGGCTTACACAGCTAGTGTTCCTCAGGGACCACCTTGTGTAGGGAGCTCAGTCACCGCTCCTTTTGCCTCTGTGACTTCCTCAAAGTAGAAAACCAAGCCAGCCTTTCCCTAAATGCCTAAATTTGCTCTCAGCATTTCTGACACTGAGCAAAAGATACCCCTGTGATCCCTATTTAGAAATGGCCACCTGTCAAATGGCTTAAACCCTGTATTGTGTAAAATATTTTGTCAAACAGCCTTGTTGCTGGAGCTATAACAAGACAATTAAATGAATCAATGTTTATTTTAAATATTAAAATTATCTAGAAGGAGAGGCGGTAAATCTCCTTAGATCCTCCTGGACAAAGAACTGGCATCTCTAGTGCTCCCTTGCAGTGGTTGTTGCGTGAACCTCCCATTTTTGCTATGAAGATCCTTTCCCTCATTCCTGAGATAGTGAGTGACGGACACTATGTGGCTCTATCTTCAACATAATGTCATTTAAACTACCAGAGATTCCCTAAAGACCTGAAGCTTGAGCTTTTACTGAGGTTTGTATTCAAAGCAAATAGAGGTAGTGATCCCTAAGCCACAAGCTGGTGCTGTTAAGCATGGTATCACATATGAAGGTCATCTCTGTGCCTTTCGTTCTGTTCGGAAGCACCAAAACCACTTTTTTCAGCAACAAATACCATCTGAAGAATTGTTTAGATTGTATATCTTTAGCAAAGAGGATTATTTTTCTTCCTGCTCAGTTTCTACTCAGTCAATAGATCAAATGATTAAGCAAGTTCCACTCTTTGCTGTGTAGCTTGAAAGAAAGGATGCCTCTGTTTTTCGGATACAAGACATTAATGATTTCATGTAAAAATATTTGAAGCTATGTCAGTCTAAATGTTTCAGCAGGTTTCCTATTCCATTAAAATCTGACTTCTGTTCTTTAACACCTGGCTTTTACCCATGCTTTTTTGGTATCTTACAGCATGTCTAATGTAATAAAAAGGATTTTTTCAGTATTTTCACTGGGGAAATACTGAAAAGTATTTCTAGAGCTACATATGCTTTTCTAAAATGAACAGCGCTCACAGCGTGGGTGATTTCAGGTCATAGCTAATGGTCAAAGTGTGTTCAAGAAGTTAACTCCTATTACAACTCCAGCTGGCTGACAGTCCAAAGGACAAATTAACTCCAGTTTTCTTTTTCCTACTGAATGTAATTGAGTCTGAGGAAGCCTGGAAGGGCAGTATGCTGAAATTTGCCCCTCTATTGATGGCCTAACATTGGTAGTGAGGAGATGGTGAGGAGCAAGAGAGGACATTTGCAAGTAACTTCTCCAGGGCCAGGACAACCTGATCTCATGCAAACTGATGTCAGTGAGTTTGAACCTATTCTCTGGGTGAAACTTGGTGAAAGATTTTGAGAAAGCTCACTGTAGATGACATCTAATAATTAGTTAGCTCTCTAAATCTGTAAAATAGATTCCTCTGAGATTTTGCTGTCTTTGTAGCTATTGGTAAGCAGTAATGAATTCAGTGATTCATGTTCTGGTGTCATGTGTGTCAGACTGAAAAAGGAAAATGAAAGGTGGGGGGGGAAATAAGAAAAAAGGAAAACCTCTAAAGCTGTAGCAAGGTAGGTGGCACTTGTACCTCCTCCCCTTCTTTTGGAGTTACTTGTTGAAGCCTCTATGCAGCTGTGTAGTATCTTTCTTGGGGTGGCAAAGGGTGTAATGAAGACCTGGCCCTCATCTACTACCTCTAACCCCCTTGGAGGGGCTGTTCTTTTTCTGGCCCTGCTGTCTCTCGAATGTCCCCCAGAAACCTGGGAGGTTGCTCTGCAGTCCAATTGCTGTAGAATCATTGGAATTGTTATGATTGGAAAAGACCTTCAAGCTCATCAAGCCCAAGTGTAAATCAAGTCCAACCACATCTGTGTTGTTGCCTGTTAAGGCTCTAAACCTTGAAGGTCTCTGTTCCTGAGGAAGGGTGTCACAGTGAGAAACAGGATGGTGGCAGCCCATTTTGTATGGGGACACAGTGTGCTCTGGGGTTTTTTTTTTCTTATTGCTTTTTTCTTTTGTCTAAACAAATGTCATTTGGAATGAAAGAACTGTTTGATCCATGGAGTGTGAAAGCACAGTACAGAGGTTATTTTAACTCCTCCGACATATCCAAGCTTGGTGAAATTTAGTCCTTTTAAGAGGTTTTGGTAGTAGAATTGGTTTCTTATCCTACTCATCTTCCAAATAGAAAAAGGCTAACAATATATCTTACTTGAACCTTTCAAGCGATCCTTGTGCAACACTTTCATTTGCAGTGTAATGAGAACTAGGTATTATTGTTGAAGGCTACTCCAGTCTTAGCTGGATACCAATTCACCTCTGAGTTTGAAGAACAGTGTATTTCACTTCACATCATTTCTTCCTATATGAAGAACAGCCTTTGAAATATTTCTTTTTCATCTCCTTTTTTTGTTTAGCTGGAAGGATTGATACTAGAAAAGCTCATTTCATGAAATAAGTACTACTTGAAGTGATGGGTGACAAAGAATATGCTTTAAAATGAGTAGTAACACAATTCTGTAGTTATCCAGACTATAATGTTAGGTCTATTCATGGAGTGCTAGAACTGTTGGAGTCAAACTCCCATGTAATCTCTTGCAGGCAGACTGTGCTGACTGCAGTGTACTAACCAAATAAATGTTAGACATTTTGGAAAGAAAATATATATTATTTAACTTCTCCATTTCTCAGTTTCTGCCTCTCCAAATCAGGAAAATTATTTTTATCATGGTAAAATCCAAACATATGTCATTCACAAGGCATCCATAGATTTATGAAAAGAAATATCATTATCTCTGTTCTGCACATTAAGAAACCATCTCAGAAACTCAAAGAGGTTAAGCTACTACTAGAGGGGACGTTATGTGAGGTCAGCCAGGGTGGCTTGTTAGTTGGCTGATTTTGGTCTTAACATTAATTATGGTACTAATTTGAGTGAGCAAGTTTGTCAGGCTCTCCTGAACTCTTGCTTCATCTTTTATTGTGCTTTAAAAAAAAAAAAAAAAAAAAACTTGTGTTGAAAATTTCTATATTTAGTTCCTGGTTTTACAAGCAAAATCCTGTGCCCACCTAAAGAGGAGCTGTGCCACCAGAAGTCTCTATCGCTGCCTCTGTGCCCCCTAATCCCTAGCTGGCTAACACCCCTCAAAACAAGTGATGAGAGCTGGGTTGGGGAAGTTGTCATGGTGAAAAGGGGACAAAAATGAAAGCTGCCCTCCTTTGGCAGAATCCCAATTGGAATGCAGCATTTGCAAACACCATCTGCTTTCTGCTGCAAATAAGCTCTTGCAGTGGGCCTCAGTGAGGGAGGAGGAGGGAAATGCTACCTGTCTGCATTACATCCAATATAGACTCAAGCTCAGTACTTGCTAGAAAGAAGAAACCATTGTTGACTCTTAAAATCAGACCTGAATCCAGAACTTGACCAGTTACCTCCTATCTTGGTTTGTGGTCATACAATGTTATCAAAAAAGCTTCTTCTGTGTGTGTTTTCCAAAATAATTTCTTTTTGTTTATTTAACAGAATGTCTAGGCTTTTTCTAACAAATATCTAATGCAAACTTTGCATAGATATTGCATTGAACCTTGCATTGTATTAGCAAGTGTTTTGGAAAGATGTAAAATTGTTGTGGAACTTCTGTTAGTGAGTTTAAAAAAAAAAAAAAAAAAAAAAGGGGCAGTTATGGTGTCTTAGCTGATATTTCTTAAATCTCCGGGAGAAACCTTTATTGTGGAAATGTCATCCAGGACTTAGAATGATGTCTGAAAATGACCACTGCTTCTAGAAAATTTCCTGTATTATGGTAAATTTGCATGTTTTCTTTAGGAGGCATCTGTGAAATCCAGGATTCAAATTATTTAAATTCTCAGTAAAATTTTGCTTTAAGCATAAAGGTATAAATTAGCCCTAGGATGTGTTACATTACCTTAAGGTGATATATCTGAGAAACCATTGTAATCTGTGATTTCTGTGCTGATAAAGAATCGTTGGCCTAGATACTCTTATCTGTCTTCTGCAATAAAATGCTACTTCAGATTTAAAAAAAAAAAAAAAAAAAAACCCCAAACATCTATTCTGAATTTCATACTTTAGTCCTGGAGCCATCAGACACAGAAGTTTCAAAGTGTTTTTTAAGTGGTTTTCGTTCTTTTTTGCTTTTTATCTGTCTCTCTGGGACCCCAGCAGTTACACTGCTTTCTTGGTGAAGTCAAGCTGGTGGTCAACTGATCTCCATGGTGCTATCGGAAAAAGCAGTGCTTAAAAGGCTACCACTGAACCAAGTGTGTAACTGAAAGACTGAAGGTCACTCATCAGCTGCATGCAAGCTGGTTTTCACCCAGCTCCTCGGGTGAGGGAAGGGAAAACTCCCCAGAGAATTTTCAGCCAAACTTTCAGGAGGATCGTTGCTATAGGAAGGTTAATTCTTCATTTAGGTGTGGATGATGTACTTAATCTCTCTGCCGCCCTTGAGAAAAGGTGAGTAATAGACTGTAATATGTGTACTAATGTATTTGTCTGTTGCTGATGTACTGTTTCCTGAAATTCATCTGAGCAGCAGATGAAGCAGCTCCTGTGGCATTTCAGTCAAGTATCCCAGGCTGGTACGTAAGGAGCTGGTAGCTGCTTCGACTGGGAAGCTTGTGCCCTAAGGCTGCCCTTCATGAGGCCCTGTCTCTGTGGGTCCAGACAGGATCTTGGTTCTGGAGAGGTGCTCAGTGTCCCTCAGTATATTGTGAGCAGATACTTGTGCATTTTTGTCTGTTTTGTTCATTACCTGTCCTTGTAATGTAATGACATTACTTGTCATTACTTGTAACTGTTGTGTTTAACAAATCATACCTTTAATTTTAATATCTACTCAAGCACTGATTCTCTTTTTCTTTCCAGTTATGTATTAAAGCAGCAACATCTTTCTAGATAATTTGGTCAGTAACTAGGGACTGTCAAGCCTCTTTCTGATTTCCAAAAAATCATATTAAGTGCTACCTCGTGTGTAATGAGTAAGTGCTTATCTCGTCTGCTTTGTATTCTCCTAAAGTGCGAACACGCTCTACTCTTTTGTTCCTGCTAATCTCGGCCTATCATGAAAGCTCCTATTGCTTCAAATCTGGTAGCACTTGAAGTACCTTGGGTTAATCCAATTTCCCTAAGATTTAAGGGATTTTTCTTGGATCTGTGAGGGGGAAAAAAAGTATTTAAATAACTTGATATTACAGCCTAGCTTATTTAAAAAAAAAAAAAAAAAAAAAAAATCTGATTTCTTTAAAGCTAATGGATAGAAAGGGCTTACTTGGCCAACAGAGCTGAACTCTAAAATGCCATTTTATTAAATAAGTTCCAATTTCATTATTATGATTTCTGTTGAAAGTTCAGAAAGAAGACCTATCAGTAGCTAAAAATTTTGGCGCATCTAGTGCCTAATATTGATAGATGGTGCAAGAAAGGTTTAAAGGTGAAGCTATTGGCATGAACAACTTATCCATTGAATTGACCTATTGAACCTGGATTAGTAAGAGCAGTTGTCTATTAGCTATGATTATATTTTAATGTCTAAAAAGTAACTTACCATTTTCAGGTAAGGAATTCATAAAACTCAATTTGTAATAGTTTATCTACAACTCATTTCTAAAATTCGGTCACTCTGTGCAGTTTGACCGCTCTTGAAAGATGCTCCTTGCACATGTTGTTCTCTAACTATTTTTTATGGCACCTAAATGTATCCTCTTAAATGCATATACTTAAATAAAGTACTATTATTCTTAAAGGCTAAAATACGTTTAAAAACACACATTGAAAAATTACCATTTTGTTAAATTATCAGGTCCTAAGCTATGGTAATTAGAATCCTATATTGTAGCATTATTGTCATTTAATTTCATATGTTAAGCAATAAACACTGCATTCTGTAAACTTTCCTATCAAGGTTTCTTTATGTCTTAAATGATTTTTTTAATTCTTACAGTATACAAGTTCTAAATGCATGCAGTTCTTCCACTTAAGGGCTTCAGAGCAGCCACATATTTTACCCACCTTGTGCAGTATAATTTTATTCCTTTTAAAGAGAAAGCAAGCAGCATGCCTGACTTATCTGAAGCACTACTGGGTACTTCAAAATCCAGTCAGTGAGGGCTAAAAGAACTCTGAGCTTCAGATTCAGACCACAAACTTTGATACTCGGGTAAAAAAATAAATGGTTCTTATGCAGCTCTTTGGAGAAAGCAGGCAAATACAACGGAGTCTTTCTGAACAGCTTTGACCCTGCGAGCTCCTGCGTGTCGCGCGCTGCACCCACATCAGTGTTCTCAATGAAGCCCTAGTGAGGTTACTCACGTGCATGTGAGGAACACCTGCATGTTTTGGAAACAAAATGGGCTTGGATTTCAAAATTGCCAAGAGGAATTTGGGAGAAAGGTCATAGATGTTAGGAGAAGGCACAGAATAGTTCCTTCCAATATAGATTAAAGTTTACTTTAAAACTAACCAAAGGAGTGTAAGAAGGGAGGAAACTTTTTTTAAAAAAAATCTTTATTAACAGCTGTTTTTGGCAAAACTGACTTTTTTGATGAAAAAGGCAAAAAAAGAAGTTTCTTCAACATTAGTGATCTATAAAGAGATGGTTAACAGTGGATTTTTGATTTGTTCTGGGAAAAGCAGAATTATTAATCTTGTTTTTAAAAAAAGTAATTAGAGTTTATCTGAGCATCTGAAAGTGTATTTTTCTTTTTGTTTACTTTTTTTACACTGGTCTGATTAAGTACCAGAGTGTCTGTGAGAAAATACCCACTTGTGTATACTGAAACATTTTTTAAAATCAGAAACTAGCTTACTAATACTGCCAGCTCCTTACCGTATTTTAAATAAATGTTTTTTTCCCATATATAGTAACTATGTTTTTTTTCTTTCTTGTATTTCTCTGATCTTACACATCATCACTTTCAAAGCTGAAATTCTTTGTACTTGATAAATCTTTATTATTTTGTGAATGCATTTTGTCTGTTAGGTGGGTCCTTTTCATCAGCGCAATCGTCTATGTCTGTAAATGATTCCAGCCAGCAGTAGCTTTTATGGAAGCAGGAGTCCTGCCTGGGAATGTTGTTTCCGCTTTCCATGGTGGGTGGCATCTGCTATGGCTTCTTTGTAGTTTGAGAGGCAGTTGGGGTAGCAAAGGTCTGCCAGGATTATTTGGTCATTTTGGTTTAGATTTTTCCGCCAGTGAGTTTCACACACATCTGTGTAACCATTAAACTTGTGAAGGAGCCTATTGGCATCTCTGTAGTGCTCATGAAAATACTGTTTATATATATGTTTAGATATATTAAAAAGCTGCTAACAGCACCACCAGCTGATATTAGTGGACAAGCACAGGACAGGGTTGTGCATCACCAGCTCTAAATAAAAGACTGTTCCAGATATAGTCATAAGAGAACCTCTTGTCACAGCATTGTTTTATTCCCCATAATCAGACACACAATCTTCTTTGCAGCCTTCTCCCTGACAGAAGGGCATCTAACATCCTATTTCTGTCTAGCTGGGCGCAGGACTGTTCAACTCCTAACTCAGCTCTTGGTGTGACAAATCTCCATATCAGTCTTGAGGCTCCATAGATTCCACTCTTTGTGGCTCATTTTGTCATTGCCAGTGTTTGTAAGTATAAACTGGTCTCTAATAGAATAATTGTGTTTTTTTTTTCTTTTACAGAGATTTCCATTCCCAAAAAGTTTTTGAGTGTCCTGGGAACCTGCTGTAATACAATCTGTCTTGGTAGCAAGTAGAGAAGTCCATGAACAAAATGTTATTTAGCACATGAGTGTGAACAGGTGTCCTATACTATGAAGAAGCTTGTGTTCCTTCAGGTGGGTCCAGCTTGTGATCTCCAGCATGTAAATAACTGTGCTCCAGAAAACAAATTTGAAAGCAGATCCATAATATGAAACAGTAAGTCACAGGCCTGTAGAACGTGATCCAGATTTAGGTGATAAATTTAGGTAATAGTATGTAGTAAGAAAATTTTAGGATTCTGCCTTGAAAAGAGGCCTTTATTTCTGCATCTATAGTCAGGGAAAAGACACAGGAAATGTGAACAAATTCTGTACATTGGTTAGGCTATAGCACAGGGAACATAGGACCTGATCTGCTCTTGCAAAGCAAGGCTCCTATTCTTGCCCTTGGGCCCTGCTAAAGTCCTGGCAAGGGGCCTATGTGGGAGCCACTGGCAGCTCCACAGAAACAGCAGGAAGGCTCCCCCCAGGAGTGAGAATTAAGAGTTACACAGATGGGGCGTAATACAGGTTGAATAAACATTGGATGATCAAGGCAGGAGATAATGATTCATATCTTGGAGATATTCCTAGAACTATTGTGTGGAAGCTTACCCGTTTGGTCCTCTAATGTGAGAAGTTCTGGAGCAGTTTTAAAGCAAAGATTGTAAGATTGCATGAGATGAAATATAATGAAATCAATACTATTTCAGTATTAATGTTAAAACATTGATATTGAAATGAAAAAGACAAGAAATACATCCAGTGAATTTCCAAAAGCTACTTTTAGTCATCTGCTTTATTATATAAACTTATTATAAACAGATAATTTGAATGGACATCTAGTACAGTGTGTGTATATATAGGAAGTACTGCTTTACATGCAGTGTGATCAAATAAGTTTATAGAAATCATAATATTTCCATTTCACAAATTTCTTTGGTATTTAGGTATGATTTAATGATAATACAAGATAGTCTTGCGATTCATTAGAAAGACAAAATTTTTGTGATGGCAGAAATTTCTCTATGTGCAAAAGTATCTTTTCAGAGTACAAATTGTCCTTGAAATTCCTGACACATTTTGCTGCTGCAGTGAGCTGTGTGCCGCATCCGCCTAACCGGGATAAGGTCTCAGTATCAATACCTGCTATCCAATTACACAGGTTCCTCCACTAGGCACAGTGTCATGTTGTTGTTGCTAAATGTAATCATTAATAGGTAAGAAGAGAAAAAGAAATGAAAACAGATTTGTGATGTTAGCTAATAGCGTCTTTTTAAAATATACGCATTAGAGATGCTGTGACTATTTCCTGGTGAGTTTTACCCTCATTTCAGTGGTCCTTTAAGAATGTTTTCATAGATTTTAAAAGTTTATTTCCTGAAAATAATGAATTGCTTCAGTATTTTAGCATTTCATATAGAGTCTTATCCCTTTACAGCCTGGCTTCACTTTAAAGAAACTACCTCAAAAAAGCAATAGCCTTGACTTCAGTCTGTTTTTAGTTAAATCAGTGGTTTCTGTATTTGCAAATAGTGATGAAAAGCTCCAATGCAAACTAAAATTAATCTGCAGAAAAGTATATTGATGGAGTCCAATCCTAAAAAGAAAAGGTTGGATTATTTGATACGAAATGCTTTGTTTTAAAAGGAAGACATTTTATATTATCTAAGTAATATATCCAAGGGGAAAATGGTTAATTTATATTTTATATTAAAGAATTCCAAGTTTCACAGATAACTCAATGTTATAATTAGTGTTTCAAATAATCTATAGTATCTCAATAAGTTTGAGCAATGTCCAAAAGTGATAGGAAGAGATGAGAGTCCATTTGATTTAAAGATAATTTCATCCTGTCTTGTACTCTCAACACCTTCTTTATAATTACATTCATGCTAGAAAATTACTACTTTTGAGAAGGACTACCTTCAAGTTAGTCTGCATAATTTTTGATACTTATATAGCTTAGCAGGGTGTCAGTTACCAGTCTTGTGGCATTACTTGAACACTTTTCAAAGTCAAAGTTTATTAACCCAATAGATTTTAAGGCTTTATTAGAACCATTGCAGGTTGTTTGAGCAGTGCTAATGCCCTGTAAAGCAGTAAGACTATGTGCAAGAAGTCTGGGAAATTTCAGAATGGGTATAGAGCTTTTCTTGAAAAAATAAGACATTACATCTCTCTGTATAGAAGAGCTGTCGGAGAAAATCTTCTAAAATGAGTGTATCTGTAATCTGCAGAAGCACAATAACAACACCAATACTACTCCAATACACACTTGAGATTCCTGAAGTCTGGTCAAAATCAGTTTTTTAAAGTAAAAACTGTCTCCTACTGAGACTATATAAATGATTTGCGTCACAAATTTGCAATAAAAAAGATTTGCAGAGCCAAGTGAGCCTCCAAAGAAATGGGTTCAAAAGTTTTTCTGTGGTCATGCTGAATGTTTGTGGTCTTCCACAATAAAAGCAGCATATATAAGAAATGCAAATTTAACTTATTGTTCATGTCTATTTTTGTTGAAGGAAACATGGGAAGAGAGGAAGTCTTAATTTTGTTTATCTCCAATCTGCTGAGTGGAATTTGCTTCCTTTAAAGAATTACTGCAGGCCTGCCTTCAAGCAGATAATCTTTGCTTATGTAAACTCTCCTGGGTGATGCTATGGAATGACGATGTAATTCAACATACATACCCATGGGAAAACTCGGAGAGTCTGTGAGCAGGTCACTTCCATGTGAAGATCACTTCCCAAAGTCGAGGAGTTTTGAATTTCTTATTGGGGATGTTTCTGTCCAATCCCTGTAGGATTTATTTTTTTCCTTGAGGTATCTCACCCTGCATCTCTAAGTAACTATTCCCAAAGTATTGCTAGGCAGACAAGGGCTGAATTACAAAGACTCTTTGGAGTGTAGGTGGCCCTAATATATTTCAGGACTAAAGAAAGAATAATAGATAGTAGCAGCCTTTATTTATGTGAAGTGTTCAAAAATTGAAGACATTTCTTGAATAGTTGTGATCAAAATGATAATTGATCACAAGAGAGTGGAAGAGAAATTATCTTTGGATAGTTGGGAGAGTTTCATTCTCAACAGGGAGGTGGAAAAAGACTGGAGAACATAGAAAAGTATCTCTATATTCTCATCTTATTTCTAGAGTCAAAATATGCATGTTGTGGTATCTGGTATCTTGGTTCAGACTCCTATTTTCATGGATTATTGTGCGGAATTATTTTTAAAGCAGTACAGTAAAAAAAAGTACTGGCGCGGTGAGCAGATGTTATGCTTGTCTTTGAACAGGCTGATTTTAATCCAACAGTGTTTTTTGGCCTTGGTTTGTACAAGTAACAGATTTAGATGCAGTCTACTTTTGCTTTGAATACCTGAAGGTCAGCTGCAGTTTTCAAGATCACACTGTAAATCTCCAAAATATACTTTCAAGTACAAGTTAAGTTAGTACAATACTATTGTGCAAATACTTACTGACTTTCAGGACAGACAGAAGATAGACAGCTATAAACCTGGAGCAGGGTACCATTTTAGTTGATTAGTTTAAGAACCAATTCTGCCTAGGAGATCTAGCTCTCCTTGAGAGAGAGAATACAGTAGACTCAAAGGTCTGAGTAAGCAAGCATTGCTGTTTTCTCTTCATAACTTTGATCTCTGTATAAATATATATAAATAGTATGAAAAACGAGAGTAATAGTTTAATTTATTCATTACTTTTTTCCTATCAATTGTCATTTCTAAAATTAATCTGATTAATATTTCTCTGGGGACAGTATGTGGTAGCAGATCCATTGCTAATAACAAAAGTAGCATTGTAATCCTTTAATTTAGCTGATGAAATGGTCTTAGAAGCAGCTTTTTTAAAACTGGCAACTGGATTATTGTGTGATAGTTTCGTGTTACTTTTCTCCATTCTTTCACAACTAGTATTTTTTAAGCTGTGTAGTAATGTCTCTTACATGATGCTGAAGATAATTAAGAAGTCTGTACAGCATTGTGATGTTGCAGTAAAAGCCAGACATCTGAAGGATGACACTTGACTCATCCAGCTATGCTGTTCAGTAACATTTTTTCAGAGCTATTGTCCATCAATATAATCCATGAATGGCAGTTTTTTTTAAAGGAAAACCAAGAATTAAAGAAAAAAAATAATATGAATAGAAATGTTTTCACCACTGAAAGGGTGAATGAGCATATCTTTTGAGTTTTAGTCTCCCAGAGTTTTGGAAGCTCAGCAGTATTGGCCTGATGGAAAAGGAGCCAAGAAGAAAACCCACTAAAATTAAAGTGAGATAGACCAGTCTAGGTTGGATGCTCAATCTGAGGGAAGGGGTAAGCAGGAAATGCTTCAAATACAAGAGTGAAAAACTCATGCTGTTTCTCCTTGGTAGTATGCTGTTAATAAAAACTAAAATTGTGTCAGTTCTTGACTAAGTCACTTCTAAAATGTGTTTCTTAAACTATGACAAATTCTAATGAGCTCTAGTTAAGCAGAGGACTGCAGAGAATACTGCAGAGCAGACATGGATGGTGTACTCTGTTACTACAAATACCATACCCTTAGTACCACCTTATCTATTTTGACTGGAGCTACTTGATGTACCAGCCAGGAAACACCTGAGAATCTCAATAGTAACTAAGCTGTAGACAGATGAATGGGGTTTTTTGGCCGCTTGCCTAACTGCTGGTCAAATATTCAAAAGTGCCAGAATGGAACCTTCAGGTATGAAATTCAAAATGAGTCAGGGTATATTTTAACTTATACAGCTGCCCAGCAAATTAGAAAATGGAATAAATCTACATAGTATGTATATAATAACATAATAGGATGAAATCAGGTTCCATCACTTTATGCTTTTCAGAGCAATGTGCTCCTTAGATGGTGTAGTTAAACCCAAATTCTAACTCTCTCCCTAACTGTAGATAACACTTGGTCTCTTATACCCTGTGTTAACCTGTAATCTTCAGGCAACAACAGATGAAATGAGGTCAGTCTTTCCATAATAGAACCATTTTCAACATTCACTAGCCTTGAAAAGGGAAGGGAATAAAAAGCAACAGTAGAGTATTGTATATA
Organism: Tinamus guttatus; assembly: GCF_000705375.1. Next base: position 14,712 of record NW_010587148.1, on the reverse strand, counting down.
ATGAATCAATAAAGAATATACAAGATCTGATCTTCTTCCCCACCCTCACCCCCAACGTTTTTACCTCCATTTGAAGTCTCCTGGGGCTGTGTCTGTGGTCGAAGATTCCTTGCTCCAGGCTTTGGGCTTTGGGCTGGGACTTGGTGCCCGCTGTGCTGCTGGTGCAGGGAGGCCAGCAAGGAGCATTGGCTGCTGCTGAGTGACACAGCTTTAATTGACAAAAACTTGGTGACAATTTCAGCAGGCAGGGCAAGTTTCTGTTTTCAAGAATTAAATGTTATGTGTGTGCCGACTGAAGGCATTTGGCAATTTTAATGGAACTGTAAACTGTATATACAATATTGGTAAAACTAATTGTTACTTGAGGGATTTATTAGCCAAAGTAGTTACTATTGGTACCCTGAATTCAAAACTTACTAACAAATCTGGCTTGCACATAAACCTCAGAGGTTGTGAAATGTTATTAATCAAGGAAATGTAAGACACAGTTAAGCCATAACTAAGATCTTTCTAGTAAGACACTCCTGGGACATGGATCTGTGCATTTCAACAAGATGAATACTTTTACTAGCAAGTCCTATTCTGTGAGCAATTGCCATTTAATTTGTGCTGTTGAGCTTCCTCAGTCAACAAATAAAAGTGTGGTGAGATTGTGGGACAAATGAGTGTATTAAAGATCAGGAGAAGACATATTATTTTTTTCAATTTATCTGAATTCAAGAAATATGGTGGAACAGCTCTTCCTTATGTCAGGACTCAAAGTATACAACTTTTTTTTTTTTCAGCAGCTTAGTGAATTGGCTTTAGAAGCTTTCAAACACTGGAGTGAGAGCCTGTCAACATGCAGGTGAGACATTCTGCTACTTTGTAGTATGAACTTCGATTCCCAGGTATTGCAACGCTGGCAGCCCTCTCATCATTCAAGTGTAATCGTGTGCTTTTTCTCCCTCTGTGGCCAGTGAAGTCTATGCAGTCACACTGTGACTGCACGTCTTGGCAGGTCTGCTCCTGGTGTTCTTCACACTGGGGTTATTTTAGATTGGCTACAATGAAAGTGTTGTTTTCTGTTTGTTAACACATGAGGACTTGTAACTCTGAGGAAAAATACATTCATTTATATGATGATTTGTCTTGTGTTCTCAGATGTGATCTGAAAACACACTCGTGCTTTTATCTTTACTTTGTCTTTTGTGTGCGTGGTCCTAAAATCAGGAACAAGCACAGTACTAATCATGCTGTGCTTTCTTTGGCAGCAATGAGTACAATTCAGTAGGATTTCCTATTACAGTACATTCCAGATGTGAAAATAAAGATAACCTGGATCCTTCTAGAAGTACAGAAAGAGAGCAAATGAAAGCAAGGTATGCTTTTTAATACATTTTACTTGAATCAGGTGACTCATTCCACTGCTATTTCTAGCTTGAGTACATAGGTCAAATTATTAAAATTAAACCTCATTGGGACACTAAGAGTGTAATGATGTATTGAACTACTCTAGCTGGTACAGGATCAAGTGAACTACACAACTGAAAATGAGTTGTATGCATATGCATTCATGTGTCCTGGGACTCAAACCTCATAAGCAACAATAAAATAGATCTGATAAGTTTATTGGATCTGGCACAACAGAACAGATACAACTTCTTTAAGAAATTAAAATTAAATTATAAAAAATGAACCTATGTCTAAATCCAAATCACCTCTTTAATTTCACAGTGCGATAATTCCTTGCTTCATATTCCCCAAAGCCACATTATAGTGAGGTCATTAATAAACTTTTTCTAAATAGCTTCCAGGTCTTTGAATTTTACCATTGGTTTATTTCATTAGGTGTGCATCTTGTGACTATTAGATATTCCTTAATCATTCAGAAATTAGCCCAGCGGAGGGATAAATCTAGCACTGATCTGAATTATTAACCTCTGGCCAGTCTTCTTGTGGTAGAGTCCCTGTTCTGCATGGACAAAGTCTTAAATGGAAAGAGGAGGGTTACAGCCCCACTAGTTATATAATAAATTTGCTCCTGGACATGTTTAAGCAATGTTTAAGCAAACACTTTCAGTCTGAATTTTGTGCTGTTGCAAGATGGGCAAGATCAATTACTCTTGCTTGGCCAGAGCACATTGCAGTGGTGCTATTTAATATATCTGGATGAGTTTGAATACCATTTTGGAGCTGCTAATGGCTTAAGAGGCTTTGACTATGGTTTCACAACAAAAGTTTTCCTTTCTATGTGGTGGCTTAACAGTTATAAACACTAGAAATACTTTAGTTCTTCTGATGACAACAACAACAAAAAAAAGCTTATTGCAAGTCCCACACCAGAATTTGCTTTATTTTCCTTTAGTCTATGACAGCTTTAATTTGCTGACTCTTATCTCTTGCTGAAAGGTTCTTTTCCTCATACTCATGGTTAGTAAAGCTGACAGTTCTAAGGGAGTTGCCTGTGGGCATCATTTCTTAGAAGCTCCTGCAGTTGTAGTTTTACCTGTTGTTTCAGTGCTTAGTGCCAGGAGTTGAAAGTCATCTGTCTTTGAAGGTGAAGAAATCTTGTGTCATGCCTCTTAAAGGTTTTATTTTGCCCTTTGTCTTCAACATGCAAAGCAAAAGCCTGCACATACCTGGAGTCCCTCAGCATGATTCCCTGCCTGGTGAAGGCAGGGACTGTGCATTTTCTGGTTGATACTGTCTGCTGTAAAAGCAGAAGCTTCTCCAGTCTCCAGGAGGGCAGCTCTTGCTTCTCAGACAAGATTGTCTTCTGGGGTTGGGTTGCTTATATTGGCCTCAGGGACCAATCTTATTAGAGCTGGGAAAAAAATAACTTTTCTTGGAATGGCAAAAAGAAATATCCGAGCAAAAGTTAATTTGACATTTATTTGATCTAACACCAGCTTCTTTCAAATGCGTGCAGTCAGCAACTAACCCTGGACAGGAAAAGTTGCTTTTTGGTCTGTTTTCCTCTTTTAACCAACATAACAGAATCTGTACCAGGCAAAGCCTTGAGTGTATAAATGGGGTCTTTGTGGCACTGCTCAGCAGCTGGGTAGTTTAAGCAGAGGATAGCAAGCATGGGCAGTGGAATTTGGTTCCTTTGTCGTATGTCTACTTTTCTGTTTACCTGAGCCTGGGAAAGCCTGACTCTGCTTTGGGGCTTCCTGCATGCCCTCACCTTGCCAGCTGAATTTGTATGTGGTGGTTTCTCTGACATAAATTGGTGGTATTGCAGTTTTCTAGCTAAAATTATGACATATACACTTAATTGTGCTCTGCAGCTGTCAAATATAGCCATCTGTGGTTGTAGACCAGCTACATGACACTTCATCTTATTGATGATGTTATCATCAATATTAATATGACTAGTCTTTCACACTGGTTCATGCATAATATTAAATAAATGCAAGTAGTTGTAGTTTTAACCATCAAAATCCTTTGGTGAATTGCTTAATAAGAACTGATATGTTTTTGTTGGATGTACTGTAGAAAGAGGAGCCCTGGAAACCTCTCATTTACACTAATGTGTTATATGGATCTCCACTGCAATCTGTTCCAAAATTAACATGGGCAGTTTCCAGAATCCCAGAATGGATGAAGTTGGAAGGGACCTCTAGAGATCTAGTCTGACTCCCCTGCTCCAGCAGGGACATCACGTGGCAGTTGATAATGGCTTTCCTTTCTGTGACAGAACAAGAGGTGCATCTTTAATAAACTGATTGTTAAATGATACAACCTAAACCTATGCTTATGCTAATCCGTTTTGATCAAGGAAAATCACACTCTGATATGTTCAAAGAATGCATTGGATCTGACAAAAATAGAAAGAATTGCAAATTGTAGTCACCGATGTTTGCTTATTTATCTAGGACATTACTATAGGCAACTTCATCCTAATTGGATTCAGCTAGGCAGGAGCTCTTTAAAGTATTTTCATTTGCTAAGAGTGTTTTGGGGGCTTATTTTTCTCTATATAAAATTATTTTGAAGGTGAACTTCTCATAGATACACAACCTAGCTACTTACTGCCATAAATGCAGGGCAAAATATAAGTAGTATTTTACATGAAGACAAAGTTTTTATGATTTTAAACATAAACATTAATACCACTGTGCTTCAGTCTTTGGTCATATGATGTTTTATTTATTCGTAATGAAATCTCTTCAGCTCCAGAAATCAAGTTAATCCTGTAAAACACTATTTTTGTTTTCTCATCACTGCAAAGGTGTATTCACATTTATGGAGCCCATTAGAGAAATTTATTAATATTTAGATAAATTATAAAGTAGACTTAGATTAATCTTGTTTAAAGTATGCATTTTCCCATAGGCACTTAAACCCGAGAAATTTGTAAACTCCTGCTTGCCAGATGCTTTCTCTTTGCAGCTATCAGAACATTTACTCTAAGTCTACAATCTTGTTCTTGGACATAGGCTGGGAGGTACTTCCCTCCCACAGTGGTAGAGATCTAGCTTTGGGCACAGCAGAGCCAGGTAGTCACAGGAAGCAATATAATACCCATGGTGACAATGAGGCACATTATGAGAGATGGTGAGGCCTTTGTGGCTGAGGGTCATTGCTTGCTGGTGTATCCACATGATACACCATTCCTCAGAGTTTGTGGAAAAAAGTTGCCTAAGGAGAGAATTTGGTCACCATAACTGATCTCAAAAGCTTCATGCAGCTGCAGAACTTTGCAGATTCCTCCCTCTTTTGCAAAAGCAGCTCCCCATAACTTGACCCCTTTTTGTCTACCTCTTTCACCCAAAACTCCACTCATTTTAGCTATCTTAAATCTATTGGAATGCTTCAGTTTGTTTCATCTGCTGTCCATCCTTCTGACCCTTCTGAGGGATTATATTCTAGTTTCTCAAAAAAGCCAGCCCCAACACTCTTCCTGGTCTTCCCCTCTTACTGGCCTCACAGAGGCATCCTTTGCTGTGAGGATGAGTGAATTATACATTGCTGTGAAGATGAGTTTTCAACTGCATTCCTAAAAGAGGCCATGAGCTAACCTCAAAGGTAATAACAGGCACATCTAATGGCTTTAAATAGTGTTTGGATGCAAGGAGAAATATCTTGGTTGCTTCTGTTAAGCTTAGCATGTACTGACTGACATTTGAGATTTGATGTCTGACAAGTTGATAGCTTGGAAGCTTGTTCCTGTACGCCAGCTGAAATGGAAGCAGACATTGGGGTTTAATTACAGCATCTTAGAAGGGGCTGCTGAATGCTGACACTAAACATAATAGCAAGTGTACAAGTTGGGATCAAAGTCAGAGGTGATGTTCTTGAGTATGAATTGAGCTTTCCGAGATGCAGTGCATCTGCTTGAGTAGATCAAAGTCAGAGGTGATGTTCTTGAGGATGAATTGAGCTTTCTGAGATGCAGATGCAGTGTATCTGCTTGAGTGTTTTTCTCTCTAGTATTGTCTTCTAATTTTAATAATCTAGTGGTGGTTCTCACGAGTGGCAGGACAAGTTAAAAGCCAGCCAGGATACCGAGGACTGCAGGATTGGATCTGAATGAAGCCAGACCTGCAACCCATAGCTGTATTTTCCCTATATTGACTTATTAGAGGGTATTCAGTCTGCACAAGCTGCATTTCAATCTATTCAGAGGTGAAAATGACAAAGTTGCTCATTTGGTGGAGTGTCTATTCACCAGGCACTGACCCAAGTGCTTCCTTAATTGGTTTGGCCAGCTCTTAATTTCAGAAGCTGGAAATGCTGCTTTTAACTTACGATGTTCTAAATGAATTTGGACCTGAGAGAGTGCCTCTCTGTGTCATCCTGGCAGGGTTGTGTCAGAGATGCATTAGTGAGAGCATCTTCAGGTAGTGCAATAGAGTTGCAAGATCAGGGCATCCCCCTGAACATTTCTCTTCTGTGGAATTAGCAGCTTTATCACCACCAGCTCTGACAGTCTGGTGGCATCCTGATGCATGATCGTTCTCTTAGTCAGTATGGAGTGATATGAGGGTTTTCATTTTTCTTCAGAGCTGGGCTCTGTGGTGCAGTTTTTCTGCCAGAAGCTGAAGGCTGTATTTGCTATGGATTTGCTAAGCTATATATATTTTGGAATAGATTTGTGCTGGAATTAGATAAACAGATCCTTGCAATACTTTTAACAGCTGGACCAACACTTACTATGTGCAGTTCAGCTTCTAAATATTAGAAATCCACTTTAGAAGGCGTTTCAAAGCCTACAGCTCCCACTGACCTCAGTTGGTTATATTTACTCAGCTTCCTAAAACTCAATCTCTTATTTGTGAGCCTGACACTTGTCTTGCAACTTTTCATGTATCAGTCTGCATGTCATTAGCACATCAAAAAAAGCTTTTTATGATTTTTTTCACTGAGGTGTGATACCTTTTCAAAAGCAGTTTTTTAATAATTTTAAATACATGCAGGGTTTTAGCTGCTATCTACTTTTTAGCTGTATAGAAGTCAATGAAAATCAGTATTTCCTAAATATTTCTCACATGGCAGCACTGGGTATAGTTGTATGACAGCAGTATGATAATTATTATAGCCTGACAGTTTTCTCCCAATAAAACATTATAACTTGAAAAGCACTGTTCAGCATCAAGACAATGTAGTTGGTTGCATGTCAACTTTTAAATCTTTCTCCCTGGCATAAAATGTCCGCTTGGTAGGACCTCAGAGTACTGCTTATGACCTTCGTGTCACGTTTCTTCTGCAACTAATACGAATCCACACACTGTTACAGCAATTCTGCTGAGGGGAAAGGCTAGATAGGTTTTCATTTCTTCTTATGGTAAGAATATAGAGCTCATTTCGAAGAGTTACTTGAAATGTTATTCCTTAGCATCCCAAACTTCAGTCTCAGGCAGGGTGCCTGGCTACCCAAGTGTCTTGTAATGGTCTTAAAAAGTATTGTTCTGAAGCCCTCAGATCTGGAAAAATTTTGAAAATACACTTCCTTTTTAGAGTTCCCTCAGAAAGGTCTAGTGCAGACCTGCTGTTTGTTTCAACATTAGCAAAATGTTCTGCTAAATGTTCCCTTCATACTGAGTGGAAAAGAATTTGCTTTGTAGATATCCTCTTCATCAAGCAATGCATCTGCTGCCTTAAATCATACTTCAATAGATCTCTGAATGACATGAGTAATTAACTGCCTTTATGGGAGCTCTATAATAACCAGTAACATCAAAGACCGGTAATAAACCAGAAAATAAACCAATATGTCTTTTAAACAGCAGTGGATTGAAAACTATTTTGAAATAAGTATATGCCCTGGCCAGCATCTGAATGATGGACATTTTCTAAGAAACTAATATGGTGCTAAACATAAGATGCACAAATGTCCATCATACAAAGGGATTAGTCTCAGTGGTCTGTGTGATTAAAAATACATAGTCATATTCTGCTTGGCAAGCGTTCAGCAGCTAAATACCCCTGTGTTTTGAAAGCGTGCAAATTGGACTACATCTACATTAGTCTGCAGTGTGGGTCAATAGAAGCAAATCTCTGGAGCAGAACAGTTGCTGCTGGGGACCTGATATCCTCATTATTCATTTTGGTGGTTTTATTGGATGAGCTGTAAATTGGTCCTGTGTGGTGAATTGCTGTTAGTGGTTGGAGCATGAGCTGTACTTCATGTAGCTGGAAAGGATCTTCCAGCTTTGCCTCATTCTGAAGGTGTATCCAGTTTGGACCACTTGGAAACTGCAGTGTGAAACATAAGAACAGAAAGGGCTGTTTGGAAATTCAATTCAAAATTTTCCACAGATCTAAACTAAAACACTAGCATAGACACACCCTTAGATCATTAAGAAGAATACAAAGAAATAACTTTAAGTACTTTATGTATTTAAATAACTTTTGAATACTTTCTAGCATAAGCATAGTAAAATAATGTATAGATATCCTGTAGTAACATGGTATTTTATAGGCAGTTATGATAAGAGCTGAAGGATTGACAGGAGTTATCAATGTTCAGTGCTTATCTGAAGCAATGACCCAGAACTTTAACTTGATGTACTTGATTTTAACAATGCAAACTTTGTGCTTTTCTTAGAGTATTGTGATATTGGTATTCCAAAGCTAACATTGTATCTAAAAGTAAAAGCTATCTGTGTTATGCAAAACGCAAGTAACTGGATAAATATTGCTAAGTGTTGCTTAGAGAATGAAATGCAGAACTGCAGTACACCTACGCACAAATAAAAATACGATCTGCTGGGAGTTCTTTATTATGTTTAGTACAGAGCTATAACTACACATTTAAATAGTGATTTGTATCACTGCTTTATCATATGTTAGATCGCTGAATGAAGAGAACTCAGTCTCACCAGCTCAGTGCACACTGAGATACTTGAATAAATTAGAATAATTTTCTTACAGCCTTTTATAGAAAATGGATTAAAAATTCCCCAACAAATTTTCCTAGGTTAATCTATTGAGACTGTAGTGCTTTGGGTCCATTCTGTGAATGACTACATTCACAACTTAAAAAGCCAATGTTAGGTAAATAAGGAACACCACATACAGAGTATGATTCCAGCCAGAAGTGACATTTTGGTATATTTTATGAAAACAAATCTGGATAAATTCAGGACAAAATTTTCCCAATAAATTGTAATGTGTTAACTTTAGAATGGTCTTAAGGAATCTGCATATAAATGAATCCGGGAAAATAAATTTTTTGGTTATTATTTCTACCGTGTTTCTTTTTTACTTGATCAATGATATCCTGCAAACACTTCCCACATCTGTATTTTCTACAAGTCATTTTGTAGTTTGGTCTGTCTTGATACCAGCTTAAGGTTTCTTGTTGTGGGTGAGTGGTATTAGCAAAACTAAATGTCATCACGGCAGCTGAGTTAGGTTACCTGATTTTCAGTTCCTGAATTGCTAGCCTAAGCCCCAGAGGTGGGTGGCTTCCCAGAAAGGCAGTCAAGAATGAATGTGAGCAAAGGGTAATGTTCTCTATGTGACCTTTTGAGAGCAAGAGAAATGTATTGAATCCCTACTAGTGAAGGGTTTTAGTTGACATGACAAGTCTAGGATTAAGCAGCTCTCTGCTAATGCACTTGGTGAGCATTCAACAACTACTTCCATTAATTTTCCTGTACTGAATGTTTCAGTACATATGGAAAGAAAAAGCTTAGATTAGCTTTGTTTTGGTCCTTTATAAAAGTTGTGGTTCATTGATGTTTGTATCTTCTAAGATGGTAAAATCAGTTTTGCTTGCACAACTTGGACTCTATACTAAAGAGATTGCAGAGAAAAGATAGTCAAGTCAGTTCTGTCTCTTCTGATCTGCATAAACCCCCATCCCTTCCTTTGAGGGAAGGCTTCCAGGAGTAGGTACAGTGTGCTATGGAGCTTTGGAGACATGTGACTATTGTCACATGCTATTATTTTTCAAGAAATATTCTGGTTAATTCATTCAAGTATAACTTGTATCAAGTTACTAATATTAAAATGCAGTTGACAGTTTTCCAAATGATTCTATTTTCCAGAAACAAGCAGAAGAAAACCCACAAGGAAATAACCTAGTGTAGTAGCTAGAGCAATAGTCATACCATTATGTTCTATTATCAACTGTTTTTTCCCCCACTATTAAATGATACATAACCTTCACCCTTAAAGTTTGAAATTTATAAGATTTATAAGAGTCAACAGCTGTTGTAATGGAAGATTGTATGTGGCTTGTCAATGTAAATAACTCTGATATTGAAAGATGTATTGCAAGTGTTGCCTGGGAAACCTATGTACAGCATAATAGCTTTCTAAAATGCTATATAGTGCTTTATATACTGGTGGGAGGGCGAGTGGGGAAGGATGGATTTCTTACCAGCTCTCAGTCAAGGTAAGAAGATAGTAACCAGGGTGTTCACATTGTGATCACCAGAGCGACAGAACCAAAATGCAAGTTTTGCACGTTTAGTGAGCATCTTGGGTTGTGGACAGACTGTTAAACCCCTTCTATTACACTCAATCACTTATGGATTTTGTTTTTCTTCATGAATATTTAATGCAATGTATAATTAGACATGGCAAGTAAATGTCAGATCTAGAATTACAGCCTGGCTTTCATTAGAGTGCTCATGTTACTGGGGAAGGTTTACAGGAACTCTTGGTGTAGGTAGCTGATTATTCAGTCTCCAAAAGGAACACAAATATTCAGGAGAGGTTGTCCCATTGAGATCCCTTAGGTTGGTGCTTGTGTCACTGATGTCATCACTCTTAAAAGATTTGGCTGTGCCATGTCATTGCTGTACAGGGAAAGTGTTTGGCACTGTAGAGTTGAAAACAAAGTTTATTTTAATGCTTCTCCTGGTTATTTTTTGATTCAGCCTAGCTATTGGTCTGTGTGTTACTGTAGGGAATTTCTGGGCATTCAAACCTCTAGTTCTGCAATAAGATCAATTAAGAACAAGGAATTGTTACTCGTTCTTCACTCTTTTGCACTACCAGCTTTTTCATGAGGCAATGAGAAGACTCAGTCATTGATGAATCTGAGAGCTTATCATAAGTTGCACTTTTGGATGTCAGGCTTTAAGTAGTACATGAATTTAGTCTTAGACCCTTCAGAGGAAATGGTGATGATGAGAGAACAAATAAAAAGCCTCAAAAAGGAGGCTTCCATACAGTCAAATAAAGATTGTCCTGTGGGGATGATTCTTGCTGCATTTTTCTTGTGGAATTCACAAAGAGGTCATAAATGCTATTAGAATAATACAAAAATACCCTTTTGATATAAAAATCAAATTCTCCTAACTAAAGCTGTGTTAAAACTGATCTAAAATACTTAGCTCTATTTTTATATTTGTGTTGTTGTAACTAGGGCTCCCATTCATTCCAATGAAGCAAGGTCTGTGGAGCGCTACATCTCTGACAACGCAGTATGGATTTAAGTCTCCTTTTGGGGAAGTTCTGTGCATTTGCCCATCTGTATGTATGTAGGTTCATCATGCAGTAAGAGATGGTTTCATTCTATATCAATGCACAAATATTTTTGGAAAAAAATACAGTTTTAGGATGACAGATTCTTTTGGTGAACTTGGTGACTAATATCAGCTGTTGGCCTAGAGAAATATTTGGAAAAAAAATCAAGCTATTGTTTCTTAATGAAATATTTTACTATGTGCATACGTTCAAAGACTAAAACAGCAATATTTCTGATTGACTTGATGGTATATTTTATATTTTTTTGACTAGTGAGTAATCAAGTATTAACAATATCCTTGAAGAGATGCATAGTCTGACCAGAGCCCTTGTCTCATAGGCAAGAATAGAACCAGAGAAATATTCTTAAAATTACAGCTCCCTGAAACTAGTGCTGCACGCTGAAAAAAATGCTGACTAAATTTAAGCTGGTTCAGAGTAGACAGCTTCAGCTCTCAGAAATATACAATCAAGGTTTCAAGAATGCCAAAATGCATCATTAAAAAATGAAAATAATATTATTACAACACTTCAGAGAATTCAAATGTTACATTCTTCATGCTTTCATAGGTGGAAATACCTCTGAAAGTGAAACTTCTCACAGTATGGAAATGCCAAAGCACTTTGTGTGCAGAATTGCTCAATTCAGAGATAAAAGTGACCTGGAAATTATTTAGATTTATTAGCTATGCAAAATGCTATATCTGCTAAGTGGCTTTTCTGTAGCTGCCTCTTCTCTGAAGGCACAGCACACTTTCACATTGCTCTATTACTGTGACAGTTTTGTTCTAATTATAACCATTCAGATACCTTAATAGCCTTGTAACTACTAATTTTAATCAGAACTCTGAGCATGCTGAGAGCATGTCACCGACAAAGTAATCACTCCTGTTCCTAAACTCTGCAGCTCGGAAGACATGAGAGTCACTTAAACCAGTGCAGTTACCCAAGGGGTGAGTTTGATGCCCCGTTTTACAGACAAGGAGAAGCACAAACTCAAGGTGATGGAGGTGGCCAAATACAGGGGTGGGATCTGCCATGGTTTGGGAGCCACAGCTGCTTAAAATAGCAGGCTCACAGTGGCAAGCCTCAACCATCACTACAATTATTACTTTACCAAACCTAATGCTAGGGAGTATTTTAGGCTCACAGAAGACTTCTACCCTTTGTTTATTCATTGCACCTGTAAAGTCTGGTGCAGTAGGAAGCAAAGATC
>NW_010587147.1:204341-236697 GCF_000705375.1 Tinamus guttatus | reverse complement strand
TCCAGCCCCGCCTACTACTACTGCCTCTACCATCTTCAGTACTGTATGGATTACCAGTTCTGGCACTACAGTCATTCTTCCAAGCCCTTCTTTTTCTACTGAAATAGGTACTGCCATTTCTTCTTCTCCAATCACTTTTTTTCCAACAAGTGTCATTCATCTCATGTAGCATACATATGTGATATTTTACAAATTGTTATTTCAGCAGAGTATTTATATCATTATTTATCATTGACTAGTTCCACTGTATGCTGAAATCCTTCTTCAGCCAATGACTGTCTCTATTGGTGTCTGTCATACTAGTCTCTATTATATACAAGTCTAATTGAACTCCATTTTTTTACATTCTTTTCCGTGAATTTGGAGTGAGACAGTGGTGACTTAATCTTTCAAAAGCATTGGAGTCAAAGGCTTCTGTTGTGCAGAAGTGAGGATCAGATGAACTAGTATCCCATGTTCTTCAATAACCAGGTCAGGCTCAACTGCTGTGATCAGCCACATTGCCTGACAACAGCCGTAGGCACCATACATGCTCCCCATCCACCCCCTCCCCTTATATGCAAGCCTTTTCCCACAAAAACCGTACTGTAGCATCTGAGACTCCAGCATGCACTTCTACTGCCCCACCTTACCCAAATCATGCCTTTCCACCCGCTTTCCATTGTCTGTAGATGATATACACTGTAGAGCTAAAAGACTTCTGAACTTTCCATTTAGTGAAATGCCTTCAACAGTGGAATGTAACAAATGCATTATTTTGCTCTACCAGAATGTTCAACAAATTTTCATTATGCTACAGTTAAAAAGACCACAATCCTATACTATGAACTAAAACATTTCTTCTTCTCATCAGTACCCACAACTGGTCCACCACAATCATCTCACCTTACAAGAAGCACTTCTGCAACCTTGAGGTCTTCCCCCAGCACACCTTTTGCAACAGAAGGAAGTACCTATGTTACAACAAGTCAAGCAACTCCATGTTTTTGTCATGTGCTTGGTGATTTTTTTTCTCCAGGTATGTTTTTTGATGATTATAAACATTTTCAGCCATCATATGAAACCCCAGGACTCTATTCAGTTAAACACTCAACATTATCTAAACAGATTTTTTTTCTATATTTACTTCTTATTTTCTAAATATGTTACTTTATTCTCTCTTCTCTTTTTTTCTTCTGCAGGGCAAGTTGTATACAACAGAACAGATAGTGCTGGCTGTAATTTTTATGCCCTTTGCAACAAGGATTGTGAAGTTGACGCATATCAAGGGCCATGTCCTTCAACAACTCCTTTCACTGCAACAAACTCAGGAACTACAACACAAGTCTCATCATCTGTACCACCTGTATTCTCTTCTGCTTCACCAACTACAGCAACATCCCTCACAACTTCAGTAGAAAGAAACTGTACTGACGTCAATCCTCCACGAAAGGTGGTTCCCCTATTTTTTTCTTATATATCACTACTGCAAAAATACAGCCCAATTTCTGTTGTCTCAACTCATTCATGTCAACTTGTGTGTATTTCAGTACCAAATTTGTTCGTCTTACAAATGACCTAGATACTGGATACCGCCAAATTTTTAAGTAATAGAGATGAAAACGCTCACTAATATAACAGCAGAGACTTCTTTCATAAAAGAAATTTAGACATCATGACAATAAGTAGATCAGCTATGAAAGTGTTAGAATTTTATTCCTTCTACATATAGGATAATTCTGTAATCCAGCTTGCCTGTCCTTAAGGCTGGAAATCATATGCAAGAAAAATATTAAACCGAAAACTGCCAGTTTTCAGAGTCTAACTTAAGGTGACTCAGAAACAGTGGAGTGAAAGAATGCTTATGAATACATCATTTACATATTTTCAGCCTGGAGAGAAATGGAAGAGTGAATGCAAGGAGTGTATCTGTGACCCACTCACTGGTAATGCGCAATGCCATCTACCCCCATGCCAATCAAACGAGCTACCTGTTTGTCCAAAAGGATCTGTTGCCATATCTGTACTACCAAAAGATCCATGTTGTCCTGAATTTGAATGCCGTAAGTATTAAAAATACATAGATGTGTGTGGGTATACATATATATACATGCACACATGAGACTACATACTGTGGTAAATTACACTTGCACTTCTGTCATTATCTAAGACAGATCATAGTAATGTCAAAACTTTTCTTAAAGTATTATGGTTCAGTGAACAAACATCCATTTTTGGCTGAGTATAGCTTAGAAGCTGAATTAAAAACAAAATGTTATTTTCAATGAAAGTTTGCTGGCAAAAAATGTTATTTTCAATGAAAGTTTGCTGGAATTTTACCCGGAATGGGTAGGAGAGCTAGAGATTATCTGGAGACTTCAAATAGCTGATATTGTACAAGTAACTCTATCTGCAGGTCATAAAGGTCATTAATGCAATTCATATGATGTTATTAATGCAACGTTGTAGCCTACTCCCGTTAGCATTACTATAGCTAAACAAGATGCAGAAAAAAAGAATAAGCAAGGATAGAGCTTAATAGATAAGAAAAAAAGTAATACAGAAGCAACAGCATCAAGTCAATCAAAGGATTTTCATAAAGCACTAGTTATTTTAATACATAAACAATTCAGATATGTTTAAATTATTGGGTAATGCTAATAAAAATTTTGAAATTCACCAGTTACATATGTTAATTTATATACAAGAGCCAAGAGGAACAGGTAAACATAAATTAAGCCTGAAACACAAAAGTTTACAAGCAAATAGTTAAGTTCAAAGTGATTCTATGAAAGACACAAATGGGCTGTCATGCTGTCAAATTATTTTATTACCCTGGTAAGAAATACAACCTTTTTCACTCAATCTTCCATGCAAGCCACATCCTGAGGACATAAAAAAAATCAAAAGCAAAGGCATGTTTTGAGGTTACTGGAATTCCAGGGTTTGAATAGGAAACAACTAACTAAATTTTAAAATAACCTGATATCTAAAGGAAAAGAAAGGTATTTCTCAGATACAGCTCAAGTTCAACATATTTCTTCTTCAACTCATCTCATATTTCAAAGATACACCCATTATTTCAACATCCAGTTATAATAAAAAAGATAAAAATGAGGTTTAAGCATATGGCTCTCCAAACTCATTGTGTTATTAACAACCGTTGGTAACAACTCTGTATCTTGACTTCTTGGTTAATCTCAAAGTTTGAACTTATTCTGTTTTTTTGTTTTCCCCTCAGATGCAATACCTGGAATTTGTGTGGTTAATGATACCACTTACATGGTGAGAATACTGGACAAGGGTATATTGCTGAGGGTGAAATGTGTGCCCTTTCAATCACAAAAGTCCTTTAGCTGTTTTTGCATGCATCTCCTTTCTAAACGAGAACTCAAGTTATTTCCTTGTGATATTAAAGACTGTTACAGAAAAATTCTTTGACAGGGAGTGTAAAATAAGAGTACACCAGTTTTAGTAGCATTTTAGTGCATTTTTTGGTACTCTGCCCTCTGAGATTCCTAAAAAATAAATCCAGAATTTTTGCTTGAAATGGTATCTAAATCTTTTGCCAAAATTGACAGCTAAGCTTTTTTAGTGAAAATTTAAACACTAGAACCTCTTTGCAAAAAAATGAAGTCCAAGTATACAGTGGTATCCATCCTTATGGATCCACATATGCATCTATTTATTATACTCCACAATAGTAAGGTTTTACTGTTTTCTAACAACTGTAACAGGGAAAAATTCATCTTAAATGAAGCATTGAAAAGCTGGTAAATTAATGAGGTAGTTCAATACAGTCTTAACTGCATTTTAGCATTTTACTTTTCTAGATGTTATTTTATATTGTTTTGTTTTCCTCCTAACATTTGTTTCTTACAAGGCAGAGAGCAAAACAACTTTATGTTCCAAGTTAGTTGAGCAACCCAGTCATACTTGCATTCTACTTATGCATTATATAGAGACTGGTTTTATTTGATTGCCTTTTTTCTTTTTCTTTTTCTTTTTTTTTTTTTTCCCTCTCCATCTTCCAGGTTGGCATGTCCATGGTCACTGATGTGTGTCAGAATTGCACCTGCACTTCTGAAAAAGATCCAAAGACTAACAGGAACATTCTGCAATGTGAACCAGTTCACTGTGAAACATCTTGCCCCTTGGTGAGTTCATCCACATTCTCCAGCCTGTACTGTCACTCCTCAGTTACAAGGAGACTGGAGTTCTCTGTCATGGCCTCAATATATTCTCATTTCTTTGTGACTAGGGTTATGAATATAAAAAAGAGGATGGAGAATGCTGTGGAAAGTGTGTTGAAGCAGCCTGCCGAATTAAACTAAGTAATAACACTGTTCAGGTGCTCCGTGTAAGTATCCCTTTTAACTGTCAGATCTTTGCTTTAGTCAACATGGATTAGACCAGCTACCAGTGAACTTGCACTTCTTCCTAGCAAAACCTAATTAACATGGAGATAACTCTGAAAACCAGAGGCCAGTTTTCAGAATTGAACATTTAATTAGAAAAGACAAATACAAAATACAGTATAACTCAATGACATAACTAGTCATTGAAAAGACGACAGGCAGCAAATATCGATGTCACCCGAATGTTGAGATCCAAGATTTAAGCATTCAATCAAGCCACAGTTGAAAGTTTGTCACACCCCTTTGCCATGTGAAAGAATGGTGAAAGAATCTGTTAATCTTGGAGGTGATTTACTTAGATTGGTACTTCTGAAATAGCTATATTACACTTAACAATGATGCAGAAATAATGCATATGTTCTTTTCTCTCACTCTTAGCCTGATGAGATCCTGCCACTAGATCTCTGCAGCTATTATAAATGTGAGAAAATTGAAGATCAATTTGTTGCAGTCCAAACTAAAAAAACATGCCCTGAATTCAAGCCAGGAGAGTGTGATTTTGTAAGTTTTATTATTTTTTTCCCCCTCTATTAATGCAATGTCAAAGAACATGAAGAACAGGATAAGGTAGAACATGACAAAATTCCTTTCACTGAAGTTTCAGGAATGTCTTAAGAGTTAATTAGTAATGCTGTAGCACTAATAAGAGTAACTTGGTATTTTCATATGAGGCTACAGAGATGCAAGATGTCCATGGCAGGGACACAGCCATCAAGACAGTTAAGGTTTCTGAACACCCTCAGTGTTCATCATAGAGGACGCTTCATGACTAGTCATAGTAAGGCTAACCAGTATTCACATTCCTGATTGACATCTATGCACTAATAGAAAACCTTCCTCTATGTTTTTGCAAAGGATGAAGCAGAGACTACTCCTGACGGCTGCTGCAAGATATGT
Source organism: Tinamus guttatus (assembly GCF_000705375.1). The sequence goes on along the minus strand of NW_010587147.1, from coordinate 231,403 downwards.
AAACGTAAGTAAATCTGTGCACAAATTTTCTGCCTAAAGACACAACATTCAACTTCTGTTTTATGCGCAGAGGGAGGATTCTTTACCTTCAAGCTTTCTCCATTTATCAATACTCTGTGTTTCACTGATTATCTCTTCAAAAGAGAAAATAAATTTGCTTGATGTTGAACTCCATAACTTAAGCTATGGATGCTCAAGCCTTAGCTTTACTGTGTTCCAAAGACTACAGCAGAGATTAAAAAGAATCTAAAATCTCTAGCCACTTCATACAATATTCCTTGTTTTATACTACACATGGATTCTCAGTAGTCGAATATCATCCACACCAAACTAAGATTTTTAGTATTAATTTAGTTCTCAATTAGAGATTTGAGGAATCTGTTTATTTCCTTTTTTCTTCCTGAAGCTCCGAACTGCAAAGCTTACAGCAATAAGACTGTGATCCGCCACGGTGAATGCGAATCTCCTGAACCTGTTGAACTGGCGTACTGCGAAGGGACTTGTCCCGGCTCCTCTGTGTAAGTTCCAGGAAGTTAACTGAGCTTCTCCTTGGATTTATTCAGAATCATGGTCTCTCTTCATTTAGAGAATCAGGTGGCACTGATCCTAAGATATCAACAAATATGATGTGCTTATGAGAAGCAAATCATTCAACTGAATGAGATCACAGACTTGAGATTTGTTTCAGAATTTGGCAGCATCAACAACCTTGCTACACAAATATGATTGCCACTCGCTAGCTAGCAGCATAACAATAAAGCAATCTCAATGTTGTATGAGCAGTCGCAAGGTACGGAAATGATAGATTGCAGATCTTTGAGAAACCTACATGTTGTAAACCTTCTCCTTTTTACACCATTGTAAAAGTAGTATTTGTAGTAACAGAGTTATTTTTGATTTCCCACAGTAGAAGGTAGCACTGGGTCCCTATTCACACACAGTCCTTTTCCTCCCCTTTGTTAGGAAAAGTATCATCTATAAACTGGTCCATAATTTAGAACTATTTATTAAAAAAGCATTTCTGTAAGTACAAGATAACTAAAGATAGATTAGCAAGAAAATTTTATTCCATACCAACAATTGACCTAGAGCTTTCATTTTCTCTCATTGTTATCTGTGTGCTATGAACTAAATTTAGCACAAAGGAAGATTGTTAAAGAACTAAAAAACTCATTATTAAAAAAATGTAATTTTTGGTTTTACATCTGGAACTCTATGCACATGACAAAAGGTTTGGACCTATTATTAACAACAGATCCAAACACGTGCCCTGTAAATTGAGAAGGAGCTTATTCTGAGATTGAATGGAAGCAAGAAGAAATTCACTATTGAAAGGACAGGTTATTAAAAGAACATTCATGTATATTTATACACATTCACACTTTTTTTTCTCTTTTATATATAGACAAGTTACTATTTTTCCTTATGTACCAGTTTCTAATGAGAAGATATGCTTTTTCTGGGGCATAGGTATTCTGCTGAAGCAAACCAGATGCAACATGACTGTAGCTGTTGCCAAGAGCTCAACAGCCAGACAAGACAGGTGACTCTGACTTGCCAAAATGGAACAAGCATCAACTATAACTACATCTACGTGGAAAAATGCCAGTGCACGAATGCATGCATTTCAGAAAACCCTACAAAAGAAGGCCTACAGTGGAAGAAGAGCAACCGAAGAAAGAGATGATCACTTGGAAAAGAAAGCAGAGCCCCTAGGAAAACTGGAATCATACATCCCCAAATTTGTACTCCTCCTTAAGCTATCCAATTTCAGTTTCTGATACGATCTTTTCTCAATTGTTACATGTCAAAAAGTAGAAGCCAAATAAAGTACATACCAAGATTGAGTGATACGATTTAAGAGGAAAAATGGAAGCCCATGTAAAATAATCAGTGTTCATCAGAGATAAGCAAATATAACAGTCCAGTCAATAATAGTATTTTGGACAAAGTTGTAAGGGCTCTCTGAAAACAGAACCATAAACCACTGTGTCTACACTGGTCTCAACTCTTCTGGCTAGAGAAAGTTTTATTGCGTATCATTTATATGGATGTGATATTTTTACCAGACATGTCAGTGACAGGGGAAAAAAAATCCTGTTCATTTTGTATCTTATTTGATCAATAAAACTTTCAGCATTTTCCAGTTTGACGACTGGGGACTTTTGGATACCCATTTTCACTATATAGAACAGGGATAGCTAAATGACAGGGATTTTCACTTGGATGTGTTTTAGCTGTGGTGGCCTTTGGGAAAGATGATAGCGCTTTTCTTGAGATTGAATTTCTTATCCATGGCTAAGTAGCTCTGCTCACTGTCAGAAAAGATGCTCAGAGGAAGAGTTCCTATTTGCTAACTGTACTCTAGTTCCCAAAGCAGAGAGAAAAAATGTAGGCTGTAGTTTGTTTTCCTTATAATTAGAAAAGTCCAGAAGAAAAGTCTGAAGCGTTTTTCATTGCTGTTGTTCCACATGTTAGACCAGAATGCTTCTGGCTTTAGAAATCAACAATGGTTTCTTCAGTTTGAAGAAGCAAATTTAAGTATGCATGAAAGCTCCAATCAGCTTTTTTCATTGACACGAAGTCAATGAAAAAAATGGCAAAGTCAATGAAAAATTTTCTGTAAAGCCAGAAAATTTTCCTCTCCATAATTTGCAACAATATTTGCAAGTAAGTTCAAGTTATATTAAACTATGCATGTTTCCTTTATTACCTACAAGATTTTCAGTGGATTTACACTACAGAAGTTGGTTGCATTTTCCCCACAGTAGTTCATTATATTTACCTTAATTGTTTAAAGCATTTACTGTATCAGAAGTTGTAAGAAAAGCAGAGATTTAGTTGAAGAACAAAGAACAAATGAAAAAATCATGTGATTTCACATTTTATACATTTTTATTTAGAAATAGAATTAAAACCCTAAAGCAAGTCAGTAACACCGTGTCCTTGGCCTTCTCAGGCATCATCTAACAACATACTAGTATCAACTAAGGTGCTGAAATAACACAACTCGTTAGCTTTGTGTTTTGTTCATGCTATCCACTTTAGCTCTCTCAGCTGTCCACTTGGCCTGTGCCACAGCAGGTCTACATATTTCAGTGGAATGACTAGCTTGGGCAGTGGGGCACGCACTGCTCCCAGGGCTTTCTTTCGTCCAATAACTGAGCACTTAAAGTTGGCTTTAGCTTTAACAGTGCTGAGACCAGACTGGAGTCAATAAGATTTGTGGTTATTCCTCCCCTTTTCCCTTAGTACTAAGTACTCAGACTCTATATAAGGGCTATATAAGGACTATGTTCACTAATTCAAAGGCTTCCCTCGCTTTTTCTGGTCTGCTTGTTTCCCTGAATTATTTCAGGCACTGCACAAGTGTTAGCACAGTCCAAATTAAATCTTAAGCTGCCCCCTCCTGGTGATTATTTGCTTCTCTACAGAAAATACTTCAGTAGAACCTGAATTACGGAAGATACAAAGGCTATTTGTCACTGATGAACACCAAATTATTTCCAGTTAGATCATCAGAAGCCAGTGAATTAAATTTGATGACGCCAGTGCAGGCCTCAGTGGGTATGTACTCATTTATGAAAAAAACCCATGCCACAATTCACTGTTCACAAGAGAATATCCTGGAGAGGTTTCTTTGCCTTTGAAAATCAGCCCACTGGAAAATACTAGAAACCACTGAGTATTCACTGATGTCCTTAAAAAAACTGTCTCCCATAGTTTTAAAACCAAAATCTGTTCTCTCCACCCTCCTCGCCTTAAGCCTAGGCAGCAGAGAATCCAGGAGACTCGCACACTTTATGTGGACAGAATTCAGCAGGTCACAAACAGGTAGATTTTCTTTAAAATGAGTACTATAGCTGGCATTACAGAACTAGGAAACCTCTAAAATTGTATATCTTAAACCAGAAATTAGTTGCATAAAAACATGACATATGTGTTTATGTAGAAGAAGTTGCCATTTATCTTAGAAATATATTTAGCTATTGTCTACTACATCAAGCTCCATAGAACTTGAAATAAAATTAATGCAAGACAGGTGTCGGTTTAATAGCCAAAAAATCCCATCCATGTTAAATACATACAATATAGCAGCAAAAAGTTCCAGTCATGGAACTACAGATTAGTTAAGGTCTTAGGATTTAAAGTGGGTAGGAGCATATTAAAAATATCCTGGGTGCTCTTCCAGTTATTTCTACAATGTATCAAGTTAACCAAAAAATGCAAAAATTTTACCCTACAATACTTATCATACCCAAATGCTATCCTAATGTTTCACTAAAATTATCACAGAAATACATTTACCTATACCAGGAAATAGAACATTAACTTGTTCTGTCAACTAACTTGGCAATTACAGAAACTGTGGCAGCAGAGAATGGTTCTGGTAGCAATATGCATATGGCTGGTGAAATTTCCCAGCTACTGTCATCTACTGATATCTCCACATAACATCTTTTAAACACATCTGTGGACCAAATTATTCAATGAGTTGTTTAAAATTTTTTGAAGTAGTCCATTAGCAAATAACTTACAAGTTTCATGGTCCAAAAATCTAACACCAAAATCTGGCAGGTATGAAGATTATGTTGCTCTGCTATAAAAGTGCATCTGTAGAACCATGCTACTTAAACAAGTGAAAGAATCAGACTTTGGAGAGGCACCTGTGGTGTATCTTGAGTTCACAAGCAAGACAGAATTTAGCACCAGCGAACAGGCTAAACTGGACCAGGTATCGGTATGAGATTCCTACGCAGGGCTTTTCACTTGCCATTCCATTTCATCTAATCTTTGAAATCCCTTTTATTCCAATTCTCCTGTGAAGACAGGAAGGATAGTTTGAAGTTCAGAGAATAAAGAACATTAGCTTCCTATTTCTCAATCTTTCCAAGTTTCAGAAGTATTTCAAAATACTTAGTGATATAGAAGTATTAAATAACAGGAGAAATACTTCACGTTTTATACCAACATTTCTCCTTCTTACCTTTCAGAGCAATTATTCTGTATCCTCGTCTCTTCTGAAACAGCACCTCCTAGTGGAGATTTAAGGAGAATATTTCATTAATTTTGGCTTCCAACTTCCATTCACCTCCCTCCCTGTTGACATTTGATAGCATTTCTCATCTTTTAATACAATATCATTATGCATAAGGAGTTTGATTCACTCATAACACATCCTTGCTTATCAACGAGGCTTCTACATTGTTAATTCTACCCCTAAACAAGATGCTACACACCTTGGATTGGTCTACAATTAAATCTTATTAGAGCCTCTGCCTTTTCCCCTTTAGAGAAACAAAACCATCTTAACTGGATTTTTCCCCAGAAGGAATAGACCGACAATTTTTCTTCTGCATAGACTTCTCCCCCCTGCCCTCTCAAATCTCCTGTTCCAGCACAAGCAAGAATTCTAATTTGAAACATCAAAGCAGCATCAAAGAAAACAGATGCTGTCTTCTAGTATCTTGCACAGCAGCAACTTTGTGTTTTCTTGTAGACAGATAGGCACACCACAGGCCTTACAGTCACACAGTTTGCTGATAGCTGACTCTGTTGCTATTCTAAAGTAATTAAGCTCCCCTGGTTTTCCCAGCTCCGTCAGCAAGTTTGGGGGGCCTTTTTTTTTTTTTTTTCCCCCCTCCGTCTGAAGATGGCAGCAATGAACCACCTTCGATACAAAAATACGCAGAGTAGCTCACAGGACTAAGTCATCTCCAAAGTGCATTTTATAATTTCTGCTGTATTTCAATATTAAGATTTGAATACCCCAAACAGCAGTTTTTCCACATAATTTTCCCACACATTTAAATACATACGCAGTTAAGGTCAATTTTGTTTGCTTTCCACAACTTCACTGCTCCCGTTTGTGAATTCTACCTCAGGAGTCAGAGCATACCTAAGCACAGCTTACCTGTACAGTCTACCTGTTCTCTACATAACTACGTACTTTGAAAAGATGGTAAAGAAAGCGGTTCTAATGCATACACACAGTAGTATGAACACAGATCAACTTGGTTTCTAAACAAGATTCCTGGAGAGCTTCAGCCAAGAGCATAAGAACCCTTCTGGAACCTACGACATAAAACCAAAGCACAGAAGATTGTTATTATGGGTTTTCCTTTTTTTCCCCTCCTACTCTTAAGTATTTGCAATTCTTCCTGGATGCCAAATTTTCTCTGTTATACTTAACTTTAATAATTTAAGTTATACTGCTTTCTCTTCACACATCATGACTGCTTTATTAGTACTGAAATGAAAATACTAACAAAGTTAAAACGCTAATAGATGCTAGCACAAGAACGGCAATATTTCAATGCATTTTTCCCCCCCAGTCCTTCAGTATAGTGGAGAAATGTGCAAGTCAGTAGTAGGCTTTAGAAAAATGGAGTGGGATAGAAACTGCTACACAAAGAAATAATGCAAACACAATTTCTTTTGGTATTAAGTGATTTGACAATAATGTCATTTAAGGAAACAAACAGAAGGAAATTGAGTTGTGAAGATCTCAAATGTCATTTGTTAAAATAACTTCCAATAAAAAAGTCACACTATAAACTAGGACAGCAAAACCTCAAGTGTTAATACATTATCAAATTAACACAAGTGATTAATGAATCCTTTCTGAGCAAAGCAATGCTTGTAAATGAACAGAATGACCTGGACTAGCTTTCCAGTCAAAGAGGCTGACTGGTGAGGGAAATGCTACTTGTAAATCACATCTTTAAGCTTCAATAATTTAAAAGACTGAATAACAGCAGATTAAAAAAAGACAGTCATCATGGTTAAAATAATAAAGAAAGGCTGCTTTGTCACTCGTCTTTCCTACACTATTTTTCTCTGCAAAGCGCTGACTCCATTCACACCACAAAGCATCTCCACATGTGCACCACTCTTCCCTCCTCCCTGTCCCCCTTTGGACAAGGCAGCCTCACTGCTCCCTTACTCTCTCCTTCAGGCCCACATTACTCTAACACTTTCTGGAATGAGTAACCAGTTAAAAAAGGCACATATTTTTGAGCACTTAGTACACTAATCCCACCAGAGACCACTTGAAGAACTGAAGTGAATTTGTTAGTTAATGATTCAATAAAATGTAGCTATTGATAGACGATGCATCCTAGGTCCGTCTGCAAAGATTCAAGTAACACTGCTCTCCAACAGAGACATGATGCATTCTCATTTAGATGATACATTTATTGATTTAGAATGAAAAAGTTAATGCATTTCAGAGTGCAAGAAACACGCTGGACCTCAATACAGAGAAAAACAATATCTTTAGAATTATTACAACAAAAAATATCTTCTGTATGGTATTACAGATCAACCAAACAAGCAGTAATATTTGTAAAGGGGCCAGGGGGCAACATTCAGTACCATCAGCAGAGGCAAACAGCAGTAGAGAAGAAAGTAGCAAGGATCTAGCTAGACAAAAAGTGTTCCTATCTTTAGGAAGTTTAGGTTCTTGGCAGGATTCAAACCCTAAAGCACTAACTTCTAGCAGATGCCAGTCTTATACAGCTGGCTTTCTCTCCAGACTGCTTGAAGCTGTTGAGCAGAAGAGCAGTATCAAAGTATCAGATAGATAGAATTTGTCAAAACCTACAATCATAATGAGTGATTACATTTGTTTTAGATTGAAAAAAAAAAAAAAAACCACCACACACCACCACATTCGGTTCCAACACCTTCATTTCACGGGCCAGGCCCTTGTACAACTAGTCCCTGCCTTTTTACATCTCTCTCCAATTCAAACCTGTTCATAAGCAGCTTGACTGACAGGATATGTATGGTGAAAAGTTGAGCAGACTCATGATCAGTGTTTTGTTTCTTTTTAGGAAGTTGCACATCCTGACATAAGATTTTCAGCTGTAATGCTAAATTAAATCAAGACAAAAATCCCCAGAAAAATAGGTTAGTTTGAATAACATGCTGACATCCATCTACCAGTCATACTGCTCCTACATCTCCCATCTGCAACTCATACAACTCCTGCTTTGCATAATATTTGCCTAAGACAAACAAACAAACAGTAAAACTCACACAGTTAAGAACGGGAGCTACAGCTCCCTCAGAGGTCTGAAATCCCATTTCCGAATGAACCTGGCTAACCTAACACTCCTCCTCCTCCTGAATGTTCAAAGTGAAATCTGGTGCTCGAAATTCAGTTGCAGTAGGATACCAGCCATTAAGTTCAACCTTGCTTTTATAAAAAGCTGTTATTACAGACCCCAACATTTTAATATAAAAATGTATATATGTACATTTTCCCTGAATTATCCGCCCCTAACAATTCAGGCTATCTATGTAAAAGTCAGAGGAAGGGACTCATCATGCAGATGGAGCACCAAAACCTTTACCAAGATTTGTCCTTTTGGGTGACAAATCACTGTGCTATGAAGATGAAGTCCAAATGCCTCTATATCTATTCAAATCTTACACAGTCATAGAGAAGGCGCAAGAGCAGCTTCTTGATGAACACCTGGCTTGTCTTAGAAAATAAAGATATGGTGACTACAGATAAAACATAGAAACTATACCTCTTTATTGGAAAGCCAATATAGCAAGGTGTACACAGACATTTTAAAACGAAGTTTGAGACAGCAGGGGGATTCAAAACAAAATTTTAAGTCATGCAGTATGAAAAGTCTGCTTTAGAAGATCAGAAACTGGATGATTTTTGATACTGTATTTTAGAAGTTTTAGTATCACTTTTAATCATAAAAAAATAAATATTCATACCAACACTACTTAGAGGCTTCTCGAATATAGTTGGGAAAACTGGCTTTTCAGCAGATAAGAAAAAATATCTTAAGTGTGCAAAACAAAACAAAGCATGGGAAAGAGGAGAATAAGGGTCTATTTTCCTTATTCAAAACCCGGTTTTAAAGTTCTCGTGAATCACTCAAGAGCCTCCATTTCAAATGTACATTCCAACTCTTGAAAATATAAAAGTCTATGGCTATTGTAGAAAGTATTTGAAGTCAAACATTAAAAAGATAAAACAGCAACATTGCACATCACTGGTAAAAATAAACTGGTGCATACCACTTAAAGTGCATTACTTCACCATCTACAAAAACAGACATTGCAGAATTTGTCCAACAGGTAGCAGGTGCCTACTTCAACATTCTGCAGCTCCGAGATGAGCTGATGTCTGAAAAAAATAATACTAACAATAAATATTAGCAACCTCTAACCTCTTCTGAGGTTAAGTAATTCAGATATGTTAGATCCTCTCTCAATTTACTCCTACCTGCATGAAATATATTAAATACAGTAACCATAATCTAACAAGTCACTGGGCAGCTTTAAATACCATTTGAAGATTCCCAAATTGCTAACATTTAGGAGTAAAGAAAGAAGTCTTACAAACACATCAGAGGTTTCTGCTTTTTTTAAACATAAGACAATACTTCAAATAATTGTTCTTTTTCCAGGTATAAAATCTTTCCATACGCATTCATCCTTTGGAATAAACGTGGGAACGCTAAAGTAGTAATAAGAGTGCAATTAGCTGTAGGAGTACATTAGGGCTTATCCTCTGCTACAGTAATACAGACCGTACAAGTTAGAAATTATCTGTTAAGATTTTACAGATACACAACAGCAATATGACAGAATAAAGCCCTAAACGCACAGCAGATAATACATTGCTTTGGTGCCCAATGACTACGTTGAATGGAAGATGCTCATTACAAATATGAACAGCACAACCCAAGGAATTTAGCTTATTCAATCTACGCTTTTCATCAATGACATTTGACTAGATCATAGCAATAATTAAACATCACAGAACAAGCAGAAGGGCCTTTTTTAATTTCTGGTAGAAACAGGCTGCTTGATGAAACCAAAATACTTTAACAAAGTACCCTAAAAGTTACCCTAAAAAGGAAATCCTCCAAAGAAGAAGTTTTTTCCATCTAACAAATAGTGTATGTCCTGTACTGCATAGAGTTACTTTGCAAGAATTTGTTTTTTGAAAAGGGGAGAGAAAGAAAAAAGCAGCATTAGTTGCCTCCCCAGTCAGAATATAGCCACACTGGGCACAGCTGATAGTAAAATGCTTCAATGCTGTTGTAGAACACACACTAAATTGAAAACAGACTGAAAAAGAAAGATCCAAATGTCCACGGAGAAAGGGAGATACAATCTTTCACATAAGATACGCTAACAGAAAACAGTTAGGAAATTCTTCCTCTAGCTAAATCCCTGGCTTGGCAAGTAAAAATAAAGGTGGCAGCAAGGACGGGGACAGTGCAGGAAGTAGGGATTTATGATTCTTCAGCCATCTGAAGCAAGGAGTTGATAGCTGCATCCTTGTTCCCCCTCTGAGCTTCTAGCACTGAGCGGATTACTTCCCTGTCCATGTTGGGAAACATGTCCTGAATAGATTTCAGGTCTTCTTCATTACAAAGGTGTTGAGGATTGATGGCAGGAGGTGGTATTGCCAGTGGTACCATGCCGGGATTACAGACTGCAGGCATCCCTGAGGACAAACAAGCAGACAAAACCATGAAAGAAAATTAAAGACTTTGAAAAATGAAGTGGCTTATGCCTTTCTCACCCCTAGCCTGCCAATTTCAAAACCCTTTTGAGCACATAACTTCAGAAAAGAGGTTGCAACATTTGTCTCTGGACTGTTGCAGCCAGAAGACCTTTTCCTTAAATGGGTTCTCTGGCCAAGTTGTGATCTGTCCTAGATGCACAGTAATATAGCAACACATGCAGCTCACAATTAGATGCAACCAGAATTAACAAGGCTTATGCTAATCACTAAACAAGCACTAAGGGCATCAGAGATTTATTTTTCTAAACATCCATACCAAACACCCATTGTTAAATGGACCTTATTATATATATGCTGCATTGAACAAGATGCTTTTACACTAGCAGTTTATGCAATTGATACATAGCAATTCAATGAATGTAATCCCTATTGCATTAAAATGAAAGTGTCATTGATCCGGAGCAGTAATTGACCTGCAGATTGGATCGCTTCCTCAAAGAGGATCTATCTGATTCACTCTGCAACTGTACCACAATGAAGCGAGAGTACAACTTCCTTCAACAGCTAAAGGGGGTACATAGTGATTTTCCCTTTTTCTCTGCCAGAAGACAAGTTTCATTGACATTTCTGATAGACTTTGTATTGTTGTGTGAAATTAAAGTACTGTTAGTTTCTAAAATTTCTAAGGTTTGACCAACAAATTAAGAAAAACAAGTTCTAAAATTTATAGGTTTTAGTTTATTTTATAGGTTGCTAATAGGTCAAAGTTTTGTTACCCTCTAGTATTCTATAATTAAGATCAACTTAGACACAAGGTCTTGCACTGTATTTTCTGCAAAAACCTAAAACAAACTGGAAGAAAATGTTACTTTTATGCTGATCATCCTAATTTGTTTTAAATCTTAACATTATGACCTGATACTATGCCAAAAAAAAAACCACACACACACAAAACACCCCAACACCCACACCTATACACACAAAGCAAACCCTTTCTTCTCATTGCACTGTTACGATTTATATTCTGCCTTTTATTTAAATTATCTTAGCTATATACACACGCACACGCTTCAAGTCCTTCACTTACCTAAATGATACCATAGCTCAAATTATACCATAGCTTCTGCTTCTTTAAAAAAAGTATTTCTTACCCCTTTAAGCACTTGATCCTCAAAGGCTTTGCTGACCAACCAATTTAGATATATCATTTAAGGCTCTTTTAATTGGTTAGATCTTTTCCTTTTACTTTCATTACCTATTTTATTGTTTTACCAAAGCAGCTATTTGATAACCTCCAAGACTGCTTATCTACATACACCTACTTTAAACCTAACAGTGTCTTTACAGAGTTCAGTCCACTTTTTTAGCTTTCCTTTTGTGACTTTCATTATTTTTCCTCAAGTTAAATCGAGGATGTACCATCTGAAAAACCACAAATAGGGCAGCTTCAAAATAAGTTTTTTTTTTTTTTGGACAATGTTCTATACATTACTGAGGACTAGATGATAAGCTCCTTTTCTTACAATTGTTAACTGTTCAAAAAAGAACATACTTCTGGTGGCAGGTACCATAATATTAAGCAGACTTAGATCAGACAACTGACACTGTTTTCAAGTGTGCATCTTTACTGTCTTGCCTAAGTGAAATTATGAGAGCTCTATTTAGGTGATTGAAAGTATTGTCCCTACACTATACCACTTCTATCCAGAAATGACATCTCAAAATTGAGAAAGATGATTCCTCTGCACTTTTTTTTTTTTTTGAAGCAAAAGGAGAAGTTGGATGCTGTAGGTAATCTAACGAACATGCTGCATCTATTCCAAAAAGATACATATTTAGAGTTAGAAAAACAGCTCCTAGCACCATTTTACTACGCCCACACATTGAAACACCTGTGTTTGCCAGGTCTCATGCATTACCCTCACAACCAAGGTTACTTATGGTCTCTTCCCCAACAGCCTAAAATTTGGCTCCAGAGTTTATGCCATCTGAGCTCTAGCCCCTGGGGTTCTGCCAACACTACAGATGACCTTAACACCTGGTAAATTGTACCATACATGCACCCAGGAGGCAAATGAGTACACAGTCCTCACCAGCACTGCCAAGTGCAACACCCTGCCCACTAATCAGACCCAGCTGCAGTTTGCATTGCCTCTTCTACAGCCTCAACAAGGCCCAGCTCTCTCCCCATAGTTTCCACAAAATCTCACCATATACAAGAGACCAACATATGCAGCATCAGGAAATAAAGCGCATCACAGTATTCCAGAATCACCCAATAGCCGTTTGCCTTTTATCGAAGCCCCCATTCTATTTAGCAGGTTATTAATGTTGTGAAATTACCCAAGTGAATAGGATTTTGTGAAAAAACAGCCTACATTACCTAGGAACTACCCATGCAAGATGCTAGTTTACAACGTTAATCCAAATGAAATATCCAGCTTGCTTCAAGTGCCACAGCAGTCTATGGTAACAACTGGACAAGAAGCTCACTAACAAAGTTCAGGTGCCTTGACAGTGTCAAAATCATTAAGGTCACAACTTCTCACTGCTTCAGACCAAGTAAATTCTGAAACCAGAATTCAATACACAAAGAATTTAAATATTCCTGGTTTCAGAGACATTTCTTTGTAGTATTATTTTTGGTAATGATTTTCAAACTCTTCTCTGCTCTTACAGCTCAAGTATTACTACTTATGCTGTCAACAACTACATTTTACACAAAGAAAATGGAATATCACACTGATTTAATATTTCTATAACAAATTTACAGTTTCTATAACAATTCACAAAACAGCGATGAAGACTTCTTGCATCAGCTTAGAAACTAAATACCATGATTTAATGAGTATGCAATCATTACACAGCTATAAAACTTGAAATTTATTCGTGTTCAGTAAGAAGCTGTTTTACATATTGAGGAGCTCATTTCACTGAGAAGTGAAGGCTGAAGGTAAAACACATAAGCAACTTCAATAAACAGCATTGCATACACCTGGGTATTGCTCCCTGCTATGTCCCACAAATCAGAAGAATGGCACAGTGTTTTCCAGTTTGGTGGAATAGCAAACAGGCAGCAGGAGCAGTGACATTCCAGGGCATGAAATGAGTACATACAACAGCAAGTCATCTGAAAGCATCTTGTGACTGCAAGAAGCATTGGCAGAAGCATGAAAGCAGCACAAAAAAAAAAAAAAAAAAAAAAAAAAAAGGAAAAAAAAAATGGGAAAAAAAAAAAAAAAAAAAAAAAAAAAAAAAAAAAAAAAAAAAAAAAAAAAAAAAAGCCACAACCTGCATCCCAGGTATTACACTTTTTACTTTATGGTTCAGTCAGGTGCCCTATGTTTAATAGCTTGCATCACTACCATTCTGCTCCTTGTACAGTGCCTTCAAAAATCAGTTTGAGAACCTGGTCAGTACAAATTCTTTCATTTGATGGAAGAAAATTGGGATCACTTGCTTTAAAGATATCAGTAAGACCTAGTGAATGGGTATTTCCCTCACAGAAAATGCTAGAATGTGTGCTATCATTTCAATATTTTAAATGTTGCCTCTTTGTAAACTACTAAATAAAATGAAGTCTATGGGTTCATAGAAAGACTTGCAATTCCATCACTCAATATATTGCAAGAATCATTTGTTTCATTTATGCCATCTTTCTGAAATGCAGATCATAAAGAAAAGACTTCCTCTCAAGATATAATTTTAGAATTTTCTGAACATACTTGATTAAACATCCATAAAAGCCAAGGATGCCTAGTACCTTCTTACAACTCAAAATCAAAGGTGGCATAGTAAAGTGAGAAGGTAAATGCTACTACAGTTTACCTTTGAAGTTCATTCAAATACATGTCAGATGCTTAAGTTGACATGAACGTAAAACAGATTATTACTAGAAGATATATACCAATGAAAACGTTGCTGTTTAGAATAAGAAGGCTCAAAGAATAACAGAAAGCAGTTGACAGGCTACCTTACCGGAACGTCACTGCAGAACCAAAGTCTTCACTTAAGTTTACATTAAAATTTTTCTAGTAGGAAATCAGTATGTATGATCACCTAGAATAGCCCACTAGCACAAAAAGTTTCAAGAAAAAAAAATCAGTACCACATTTTATCCATTAACACCACTATCACAAATTAATTGTAATAGACTGAAACTAGGAGAAGCATTTTGGGACTTGAAGAGACACATTAAACTGCCTTTATTGCGAAACCAGGTGCAGTACCTTGTGATGCAGTGTGCCACAACATTAAAAAAAGGGAAGAGAAAAAAGGCTGTCTGCATGAGTTCATGCAAAAACGGGAGTCAATGAAGATGGGAGTGAGAAAAGAGCTTGGAAACTTACCCAGAGCAAAGTACTCAAGCCCTAAAGACAGGTGAAAATGAAGGGGTGAGGGAAAAGGAGTAAGACATGGGAAAGAGATATTAATCTATATTTTTTTGTTAAATGAACCATTTAGTTTCTAAAAGTCAAAGTTGAGTGAATTTTGGTAGTCAGGTAAGTACTGATTTAACCAGAAATTGAAGGCTGCTAGGCTTCAGTCTCACATTTTCTGTAATACTCTGAACAAGTTTCCGAAGTGTCCTGTTTTTACAGAAATAGCAATTAAAGGATTTTTTTCCAGTGTAAATCAGCCACCAGGTGTTTGTAGTATGGATATTTTATTGCACATAAAGGAACAACATACACCTGTAGCATTCTGAATAAACACCAACATCCCTACAAGCTAACCCATCAAACAGTAGAGCTAAAGGGCCAGTGTACATACACACTACAGGGGGGAAGCTACTGAACTTATATTGAGATCTGAAATCTCACCTGCTTCCTACCTACATCGACTGCTTGCTCTTGCACTATAGGTAGAGTGAAAAAAAAAAAAAAAAAAAAAAGGCTATTTAAGGTTAATTATGATATATACTGACTTTTGAATAGAAACTGTTACTCATGATCAGAAAAAAATCCAGTTTGGCCTTGATGGCACAACTAAATTCGACTAGAAGTCATTTCATGTTAAAGCTTTTTTTTTTTTTTTATATATATATATATAGTCATTTTCACAAATGACTACTACTGTTCTGCAAAAACACTTCAGTCTTCCACCCTACTTCCATCATAAAGCTTCATACTCTCCATATCGCCCAAACAGCAGAATTAAAATAAACATGCTGTATCTTCATAGAAGGGTGACAGACCAACAGACACACACAAAAAAAAACCTCCCACTACACTGCAGCAGGTAATACCAGCTACTTTTCCCCTTTCAGATGCTTCACCCCATAGGGATGTGATGAACTCACAAGTAAAAAGATACAGCTTCTGATGGGGAGGCAGAAGAGTTATATAGAAGTTGGGCTATATACAAAAATGGAACCACACCTCAGGACATACCCACTAGATGAGTCTAGTCCATTGGCACAAACAAGACTAATCCTGAGAATTAAGCTCTAGAAATAGGAGCACTTTAAAGGAAGCATACGATATGTTTTCACTGAGGAATAAAACAATTTTTTTCCATGCTCTGCTCTACAGTAAGGTTCCACTCCTTAAGTTACTTACCCAGTCTTACACACTTCTGTTCCAAAGGTTTGTTTTTTTTTCTGAACTTAAATCTATTTTGTGTCACCTCTTATCATTGTAATTATGCCCCACAAACTGTTATGAGCAGAAAAAAATTCTTAATGTTTCTAGAGTATAACTGTATTTTCCCTAAAAAGTACATACTTTGCTGAACACAACAAAATGGAGTTTGAGTTGTAAATAAAATAGAAACCTTGGACTTGTAAAAACTACAAATAAAAACTTGTAGCTGTTCAAGCTTATTAGCATATTTCAAACTTTCCGTCTTTGATGAAAAAACTTACAAGATCCAGAATTGAAAATATCTTTGCATACAAGCCTAAAACTTGCTTGCATGGGATAAGACAGACCTTATCTGTCTTAAGTCTTTGTGATGTATTTAAGTAACTCCACCCGAGATCCCTAACACTTTTCATCCACTACACTTAATGTAGTATGTGCAGCAAGTATTCAATAAAATTGTTTCAAAGACCACAGAAGAGAAACGCTTCATAATCTATTTAAGCTGCAGTTCTCACAGTCACAGTGCTCTGAAGTCTGGGCAGCTTCACATAGATGAACAGCATATACAATATTAGTGCAGCCTGGCAGATTTACTTAGTTAAAGACTTAACTATAAATGAAAACCAAGTATTTAAAGAAAAAAAGAAAAAGGGGGAGAGAAGGTTTTGAGCTACTTGTTCTAATCCATTTATTCAGACTCCTGCAACTTTTTAGAAGAGGGTACATTTGATCATTCTCCTCCTTCTCACAAAATATATCATAGAGGAAAAAAAAACACCACACACACATGGCTAGATAATTTAGAGCTTCCCTTTATGTTCAAAAATACAGGAGAAATGCGGTAATTATTCTTGCAAAACCCTGACCCAGGTTTCAAAAGTCTTCAAGGAAATAAAACCTACCTGTTATAGGCACATATCCAACTCCTTGCTGGTACACAGTGGGCATCAGGACCACGGGCTGTGGCTGCATCATCATGGCAGCTGGCAAAGACTTGATACAAAAGAGCACGACAGAGTTTAGTACTTCAGGAATACGTATAAGTCACTAAAATATTATTTGCAAAAAGTCACACTGCAAATCAGTAATCCACGCTCCATGATATCTTTATATTACGGGCTAAGCTGTATAAAATATAGTCTCAGGTAAATTAAGTGAACAGCCACCTTTTATTTGAGAATTAATTTGCATGCAACTCAGTAGAATTACATCATACCAAATCAGTCTTTTGCAACAGTTCTTTGCTAAAATTGGCTATTCAAGTTTCACACTACCGAATCTCAATCGAATGCATTTAAGAGATGGTTATATCAGTTTGCACACCTTGCTCTTCTGAAATGAGTATAGGACACTCACTGAAATATTTAAACAAAGCCTGCATTTTAATAAAAGCAGTGCACTGCTTCCAGTAGCAAGTTTAAGTTCGAATTTATTTTTCAGCTTCAAAAGCATTTTGAACAGAAATATCAATTTAACTCCTTTTAGAACCCAATTTCTGTTCAGATTGTTCTTGGAAAATATTAAAAGGTGATATCCTATGTACATAATAGCCACTGGTTACAGACAGTTTTAAAGGTTATCCCAGGAGAAGGGAGCACTGTGATCAAAGGAATAGCTACTCAGATGTGGGGCAGTGTGTGAATTTCAAACAGCAGAGAAGAGCATACACTTACCGTGTATGACATAACCAGATTGATCATTCCTTCCTTGTCATCACCCTGCCTTCCACTCAGGCTATACCATTCATCCTCCACATTTCCTTGCTTCAGAGACTCTGGAATTGTAATGTGTGTCCAAGCAATGCGGTCATCCATTGAAAAGGCCCTCTGGAGTGTATTTAAATAAAATTTATCAAGTTAATTATCCTCATAAAATATTATTGACTAGTATCCCCTTAAGTTTTACACAATTTTTAAATCATTCCTTTTGATAGAACTAAAGCACCAGAGATCATTTTAGCCACCACCATCTTCCCACCAGGGACAAAGGTTTTTACCTTAAGTAGGACTATAGATTGAACACAGGTAGTTTGTTAAAAAAACAAAATAAAATAAAAGGAAATCCATTTCTAAAAATACAACATATCATCAACACATCTGTGTGAATTTAGTGACATCA
Organism: Tinamus guttatus; assembly: GCF_000705375.1. Next base: position 213,190 of record NW_010587147.1, on the reverse strand, counting down.
CCTTAGAGGAGGCTGAACACTGAACAGCCTGAACGCTCTCTGTTGTCTCACTGCTATACTGCTATTTACCTGTTTACCTGCGCACGTTGTATGTTTGATGCCACTGCCTATTATCACTGTTTAGTTCACAGGAGCCCTAACTACAATGTTCCAAAATGAAACTTTGAATAGTGTATTCCATGCTGTTAAAACTTGAGGTTTCCCAAAGATACAGTCCATTTCAGTCAATACATCAGGATAGCATTGTATAGTACTTAATTCTGGGGCCTATGCTAAAAGAAAAATAGCTAGATTCCATTAATCTAGTTTAAATGTTTCTAGCAGTTGAAGGCATCAGAGAGCAGGCTAATTAAAGGATCGGGAAGTTGCTGCTAATTTTTCATATTTTTATATGAATATTTTCCAAAAATAAAAAACATTTAAAAGAATAAACCATTTCTTACTACTGGCCACATTCTAATGAGATTTACACATGTCAAAAAGTAATGTTACAGACTGGCTTGGCTATATCAATATACACCTCCTCAGATAGGTAGACATGGCAAGGCTATGAGATTTTACTTTTCCCAATGACACTAGAATATAGGAACACAATTCACTTCAAGATTAAGGAAAGTAGATTCTCTTGTCTAGCCTGAAAAAGAAGCTTGATCAGTTACAGCATTTTTAACTTGAATGCATAGATATGCTAAAAAAATCCACAAGAAAGCTGAATCTAAAAGAAGTAATAAAGAACCAATACAGGAAGGACAGTTTCAGGAGAAGAGTGCCTAAACTGAGTTCATAAGTATTAACACATTCACAAGCCCAGAAGATAAATATACAAATATATATATATATATGCATATATATAGAGAGAGAGAGAGAAAGAGAAAGCATCAAGTTAACCAAAGCTCTTAGACACACACATTTATTCTGAAGTACATTTAATATGAAATAATTAGATATGTACTGTTTCCATCCTATGAATTCATCTATTTGGCTGCAATTTGCATATATTGTAAGATAGTTGCTGGCAAAAGCTGTAGCCTAAGGAATAACACTTAACTTCAACAGATTTATGCAAGAGTATCTTGGACAAGTGAAGGTACAACTTCAAGGACAGTTACAGCACAGCAGCAACCTTGCTGGATGCTGACTAGCCCATATCAGCCAAGGGAAAAGCAGCTGTCCTGACATTCTTGGAGACAGAGTAAAGCCTTATGCACTGCAGCTCTTAGGACTCTGAAAAAAATTGCCTCATCTCCCAGAGAGCAAACAGGAAACAGCCTTTGGTAACTCCATCCCATACTGCCGACTCCACCCACCCAAACCTCCGCCCAAATTCAAGATGGGGGAGGAAGAGAAGGGGAAGGGGGGAAAAAAGCCTTTCTGACCTCATCAAATATCTCTAGATAAAACGAGTCCACACCCGGAGGAACAGTGCACTGAATAACTTTGTTCCAGCGAGGGTTCTTGGCTCCATTATGCGCTGTGGGAGTTTCATATACAGCATAGCCCAACCGTATTCGGCAATATGGATCCATGCGGGTCATTCCATAGTTCTTTGCTAGTTTTGCCTGGGGAGATGAGAAGAAAAGCAAGCCTTAAATGCAAGCCTTAATTTACATTAACTTTAATTCACCAAAAAAAAAAAAAAAAAAAAAACATTGAGCAAAGGACTATGTTCACATATGACATGGACAGAAAACACCCTCAAGAAAATCAGCACTGAATAAAAGAAGTCAGGGACGCAATTAAAGATCATTGAAAAGAGCTTCTCTTTCCAAAGTCTGCTGTAGAATATGCACTTCCATTATAAATAGGTAAATATATGATTACAACAAAAATAGTCATGTAGATTCATTTTTTTCTCTAGTAATTTGCTCTTTAATATATTACCATAAACTTAATGCAATAGGCAGACTGCCCCATTTCACTCAAGTACTTCTAACAGATGAAACAAAACCAATAGCTTCATGAGTATCACACAATGTTCACATTGCTAAAACAGTTCAATTCAGATAAGATTTAGTTGCTTATAGTTTTCAGAGATAGTAGACATTTTGTCATTACTTCAGTGTGCCATTCAGTACCTTATAAAGCAAATTAAGTTCTATAAACACATGTACTACGCAAAATCAGTATGCTTATAACAACAGATTTTGCTATAAATACAGGAATAGAATGAAACAGTTCTTACAGGATGACAGTCCTTACAAGAACATTGAGTAAAAATGAAAAAAAGGAAAAAAAAAAAAAGGCAGTAAATGACCTTCTCAACCTTTTTTGATCTTCTACTAGTTTTAGCAGCAGGACTAGTGCATGCTTTTCATATACTTAATCATCAACTGTTAAAATAAAACCACTAGGCTTGATGTGTTTTCTTGTCTGCACAGCAATACAAGAATAAGGGAGGACTGACCTAATAATGACAGTCCATCAGTCCAAACAAGAATCACAGAATGGTTGAGGTTGGAGGGGACCTCTAAAGATCACCTAGTCCAAACCCCTTCCTCCACCAGAGACACCTAGGATATGATGCACAGGGTGGCATCCAGGTGGGTTTTGAAGATCTCCAGAGAAGGAGACTCCACAACCTCTCTGAGCTGCCTGTTCCAGTGCTCAAGTGCTTTACCCTCCCAGGAAAGTTCTTCCTCAAATGGAGATGGAACTTCCTGTGTTTCAATTTGTATCCATTATCCCTTGCCCTCTCACTAGCCACCACCAAGCAGAGTTTGACCCCATCCTCTTCACATTCTCCCCTCAGGTATTTATACCTATTGATCAGATCTCCTTTCAATATTCTTTTCTCCAAGTTAAACAGGCCCAGCTTGCTTAGTCTTTCGTGATTTTTTACAGAACCACTAAAAGTGAGATGAAACTCTTGAACACTGTACCATCTTATCAACTCCTTCCAGAAGTTCTGCAACCTAGGCTGACCACATCAACATCCTACACGGAAAAGTACTTTGAGCTGTCCAAGAAAATAGTGAAAGATGAAACACCTATAAACTAGAAACTAAGAGTTAATGGAGATATATATGTTATTTGATAAACATTAATTTTCTTTTACATCGGAGGTTTAACTTGGATCATATATTACTAGTTTTTTCAGGGGAAAAAAAAAAAAAAAAACACTTTTATTAAATCTGCTTCCACCATGCTCTAAAAGCAGTAACATTTTTCTGCTTTTCAGAAATGCAGAACGAGCTCCACATTCAATAGATAATCTCTGAACAGAGACTAGGAAACTGGTCAGAACTTGAGCAAGAGCTGCAACCAAATGCAACATACCAGTTCCAGTGCCTAGACCTCAGATGTAAAACTCTGCAAGAAGTGTCACTCCCAGTTTTCAAAGGCATATTGATCGAGAAAGTGTAAACTGGCCAGTGAAGAACCTAGAAAGAAAAGACTGGTGCCTCTTTTCCCAAGAGGCTCTCCAGTTTCTCATTGGTAAGAATATCATGGAACCTGTAACCATAACTACAGTATTGCAGGCTTGGCATTAGCTTTATGGCTAAATGCATCTTCAGTATGTTTCTAGAGAAAAAAAATAAAATTTAATTTGCAAATTGATGAAGTGTGTTCAGTTAATATGAAGGACATCTAGTGAGCTAGTTTTGATAAAGAATTGTGTTAATGCAGATAAGTTTTAAAACCTGAAATCTTATACTTAATGAAGGCAATAATACAGTGCTGCAAAGAGATCAAACAAAGATAATGAGGCAAAAATGAGAAAATAAACAGCTGGGACTACGCATTTGTGATTAATGGGAAAGTCTGCAGAAAGCACTTGGGGAGGAACACACAAGGCATTAATGAAATAGTGATGGAGAAGCAGCCACTTAAGGAATACAGAGGGCAACTACAGTTTCCTACAGTATCAAATACTCTCAAAAATTGCCAATGTCCTCCCACATTAAATATTTTTGCTGAAAATCTTTTCAGAAGTTAGAGAAACTGTGCCTTGAATTACTTTAATCACATGCTAAAATAGTTAGGCTTTCAGGAAATTGTCTAAGATATAGCTATGAAACAGGACACAGACGTACAGAAGCACTAAACTAGAAAAACTTTAAAAACTACTCATTCCTTTTACACAGGTAGTTTAGTAACTGAAATTACAACACATTTATTTTGTGGCCACTGATGAAGAAAGATTGAATCCTGCATTACAGAGATATTAAAATTTATACCTGTACTATTGTAATGCTGAGTCTCCCAACTGTACCCATTGGTCCTCCATACTGTAGCTGCTGAGCTGCCTGGGCATCCAGTTGGATTTGCTGTTGCTGCTGGGTTGGGGTGATGCGAAGAAAATCCTGGGGTAGTTCACCAACATATACCTTAAAGAAAGAAATACAAAATGAAAAAACAAACAAAAACAACACAACCCCATAAAACACACTTCCAACTTGTACCTTTACCTTCATAACAAATGAGAATATAAATCAAAGAAGTTTAGCAAATATTCAGCAGAATTTTACTTCAGATTTGACGGCACGAACCACCAGTTAAATAAATGACAAAAATCCAACTCAAAAAAAATTCTCCTGCTCACTTTCAAAAATATTAAATTCCAACACAAACCTCAAAAACAAAGGACATACATAGTCTGGGCTGCTCTGCAACTGAACTTTTAGCTACTTAATACAAAAAAAAAAAAAAAAAATCAGAATTACCAAGTTTCAAAAGCCCTTCCACATAAGACATCTGATGTCAGACATTTCTTCCATTTGTCCATTATTCACATTGCCTGTTCTCTGTATCAGAAGACTTAAAGAGAAGTCCACTATGCTTTTATCCATCATTAAAGCCTGACATTCAGTGAAGTTTCCACTAATTTTACCTTAACGCATGCCTGCGTACCTTAGTGTAGAACTTGAGTCACATTTTTAATACAAGTGGTACAATGTAACATTTGAAAAGGTGGATTTCACAGTCTTCAAGACAGTTAATAAAAAAGGTCTCCTATAAGCCAAATCCTTCAATGCAAGATGCTTGCAGTGTTTTAACTTGAAATGTATTAGTGCAACTATCTTACCAATTTTGGGATAGAATTCTATCACATCCAAAACAGTAATACTGTAATCCCAAGCCTGGTTACCATAAGAATGAACCATAAAGAAAAAAGTAGAAAAAAAAAAAAAAAAAACTTAAGGGGAATTACATTGCAGGGACATGTGTGAATCAGCAGTCACAATATATTTTATGTTAAGGTGAAAGAGGGAAAGTTTCTACTCTTAACTTGTCAAATATTTACTGGAGAAGCCATTTCTAAATTTAAAATGCTCACTGTATACAACCAATAATACATCTAAACGGAATCTTCACATTAAAATAATGTATTAGGATAGTAAATTTTAAATATATAACAAAATAGCACAGAATGTTTATTATTAAGCTGTACTCACTTGCGTTGCCTACAGAGATGCTTGTGTTTAATACTGAACTTCCCACTCCATCAATACAAGGTTTACTCTCAAAACAAAAATAGTGTAATTTATTATGTTGCTATCCCAGGCAAGATTACTCAATTGCATAACCTGCAAATACATGTCTATAGAACACCACACTTTAATAGGTTAGAAGGCCCCAGGGACATAGCTTTTGAAGATTACACAACACTCATACGCTAAGATTGCATCTTGAAGACAGCAACAGTCACATGAAATGTGATTTGGCAAGAGCTGTAGCTTCTGAGGGCCTCAGGGAACCTGTTAACAGATGTTACAGATCAGAAAGGAAGTTTACCAAAAAAAGAAAGAGCAGCATCTACTTGCTTGTAAGAGGTAGGGGAGAGAAGGGTGGGGAAGAGGGAACCACTTTTACTTCAGTGCTGTAGAAATCTTGTACGTCTTCAACCTAGCAGATTGAAGTCCCCTTTGAAAGTATGTAACTGACAATACCCATTAGGTACACAGATGCCAGCAAAGCAAAGCACTCGCTTCTATGCTTAAGTAAATTACTTCTTTCTTCAAACATCCGACTCCCATTTGATGGAGCATCACTTCTCACTGAAGGTATTCACTGTGCACCAGAAATGCACTATTTGTGCATTCGAAAGATCTTTCAAAGGACAGACTAGAAAACTATAAACAATATTCTTTACCGCCAACATGCAACTTGAACATTGTCTTCTTACAACCAAATTCAACATCTGGATTCTTCATAAAAGTTTACTTCCCTAAGCAAAGGATTTGAATAGCTTTTTGTTTGTAAATTTACTTATACAAATACACATTGGTTAATAACACTTCGATATGTGATCAACTTATGTAAATCAATCAAATCCTAGCTGACAGATAAGCTTTCTTCTGGTCTGTAATACACTCACCTATAAATATTTATATACATTGAGCTACTGATTCTCCAGTAATGTCCAGTATGACAAAGCCAAGCAAATGCTTATCTCCCAGAGGGTCAAGGGAAGTCCTTAGAAAAAATGTCCAGCAAATGCCAGATGTTGTAAGACCTCATTTATAACATGGTGTAGAATTCTGGTCACCTACTTTCAAGCAGAGGAAGATTTAAAAAAAAAAAAAAAAAAAAAAAAAAGTCATTTGGACTAAATCAGGCACAATCCTTCCTGGATAATCACAGAATTGTGGAATGTTTTGCAGTATCAAGCTAGAAACGTATAAATTATTTTTTTTCACACTCAAGACAGCAACCACATGCTCTTAATAGCACCTTAAATTAAAAAAAAAAAAAAAGTGGGAAAGAAATGAGCACAGAGATGGAAAAGACCAAGCTAAAAGACAGTGCCAATATTCAAAGACAACTTATTTAAATTAGGTTGGAAAATTGGGAAGGTCTGGTCACAATCTTCTTTAGAACATAGTGGGGGAAAAAAAACAGAAGTTATTTGCAAATACTGTGTGTATACATATAAATACATATATATATATATATATATATAAAAGTATATGTGTGTTTGCATTTAGAAAAAAAAATGAAATGATACCTGAGCTAGCAAGGCAATGGCACAGCAGGTTCACGCAAAAACCCTTCACTTCCAGGAAGTCTCAAAGTTGGAGACACTACTAATACCAAGAGCCCGCATCATGGGCTCCATAGGAGGCATCATTTCCATAGGAAAAACTGATGGCACCACTCTTACAACAACCTTCTCTTGCGCTCTGGAAGCCAGTTTCTCAGGAAGAATAGGATAGCTTATTTTGTCTCAGACATCTTATGGTCACTGAAAAACTCAATTCATTCATGATGGTCTTTAAAACGTACCCAGAAACAGAAAACAGTGTAGCTTTCAGAAAATTAAATCCTGAAAGATCAGGATAGTAAATGCCTTCAAAACTAAGAAGGGGGAAGACGACACACACTTCCATGCCAAGCATTCACCTTGGACAGGAGTCCAATACACATAAGTCCTGATGATGTCTTCAGTAAAATATCTAGCAGAAGTGTTTCATATAGAAAAACAAGCATAAATAGGCATTAAATTCTTATGAGGATTATCTACAGATTCTATATTGATGAGATAAATAGTTGTGGGCAAGCTTTTTATTTGTAAAGAAAATTCTAATTCCCTCTTCCAATCATTTAAAAGTAGACAAATAGCTGCAAATTACCAACTCTGAATCAAAAATACCTATTTGCATAACCAGACTCAAAGGCTAACCTCAGTTTTTGCTTTTAAAGGAGAACCTCGTGACAAGGTTCTATCATGACTCTACTCAATATCTAGTTTGCAATAGATATACTTCATATACTATATACTACCATCTTAACATTTAAGGAAGAATACATGTCATTCACTCCCCATTCAGTGAATATCTTACTCCCTCAGCTTTTTTCAAAAAACTTTTGAAATCCAAATTGATTGCCATGCTATGTCTTTCTGTCTTTTTCACCTCCAAAAAATCAGAATTAATATGCAGCTGCATTCTAAAAACAAAACAGCTAACAAAATACTCAATTGTATTCAGAACTATTAATAGAATTTCAGAGACAGAACTTTGCATTAGAAAATGTTCCCAAGACAACATAACCCTTAATGATACCATACAATATAAACATGAATAATTGCTTTGTCACCTTTGGTCAGGCAAAAAAAGGAAACAAATCAAAACACACACAAAAATCACCATGATTTGGAGTACGTCAAACCAAAACTTTGAGCAAAAGATTTACGCAGCTAAATTATAATACTGGGACAAGAACAAAGAAGTAAACAAATATATCCTGCCCATTGAATGATTTCCGATAATCAAAATAATTATCAGGAAAAAAAATCACCAGAGCAGAAATCTGATTAGCTCCAGAATGCACTTCATCTAATTTTAAAGGATGTGACATATTTGCTAGCACAGTGAATAATCAAGAGGATCAATTTTGGATGTGCTTGGCTAAATAAGAAATCAGAGAAGCACAGTTTCAGTCCTCAGACCTGGAGCCCAATTGGAATAGTCTCAAAATGTATCATTTAGTAGCCATTACGTATTCAGCCGTAGTTTTCAGATGTCAAAAGCTGTTGCTTTAAAAATACCATACAACAGGACATCATGCTAATTCCCTACCTTTACAACAAACAGCTACGGAAATCTTTATTCTGGCAGAATGTTTACCATCCAGATACAGAAGGAATTCTAGTTCCTTAACAACAAACCAGAAGTTCTGATTAGTTACCAAATAAGAAGAGCTGAAAACTAGAAATCAGTTTACAAACAATGTTGGTAAAAAGTACCACAGCGTACTTTTATTTTCTTCTTTGCTGGAGAGAACTTTAAGTATTTTCTTGTTCACTTAAACAGAAAGGGACAGGAGTATCATTTTCTGCAACACTAAGGAGAAACTATTTTTTTTTGGTCCTTTAGCACCATTTAGTGGTTATTCATTTGAAATGC
>NW_010587147.1:165212-202093 GCF_000705375.1 Tinamus guttatus | reverse complement strand
TATCTGTTTTTACCCAAGGTCAGCGCGTGACCTGTTTTGGTTTGCCTCTCGCGCAAGCGCGGCCTTCTCCAGAACACAGGCAGCTTTAATGTTCACCCGAGTGCTGCGGTGGGAGATGACGATTTGCTCATTTCAAAGCCTATTTAAATAACTGTTTCCTGTTGTTGGGATCTGCTGCACAGCTTTCGCTGTTAATTAAAATTCTGGTGCAGATTTCAGCAGCTGGAAATAGAACAGTGCAATTTGGAACGCTCCAAATATAGCATTTTTTTTTTCATTTTAACACAGTAACTTCTGACTGTAGTGGGAAGGGCCTGCTCATCTTTCTACTGGTGTCTCGATGCTCAGAAAAATGAGTACTACAGGATGTAGTTGATTAGGAGCCACTGAGAAAGTGGAGTTGACGCCAGCCACAAGTCAAGCAGGCAGCAGAAGAGAAAAGCTGTAATGGTCTCTGATGTGGCAACGTCAACCTGCAGAACTGTGGGCTGCAAGTAAAAGTCAAATAAAGCAAATAATCCTTCCCTTGCTCCTGCCACAAGTAAAGAAGCCGAAGCAGAAAATATGCACTTGTGGTTTTTCAAAAAGGCTGACTTCGCCTTTTTTTTTTTCTTTCTGATTTAGAAGGTCAGCTGTTCCAGACTAAGGCCATGGGTCACTGAGACCCCAGCAAGCTCTTACTCGTATTCTGAGTATGCCAGCGTAGACATGTTCGTGGGAGAGAAGTGCTTATTTGCTTGGAAGAAGATAAAGGGACCTGATTTTTTCATTGCCTTTTTTTTTTCTTGTGCGGACCTTGCAGCAGAGATAGTGCAGTACAAGAACAGGCAATGCAATGTAGAATTGAGCCAAGTGATTATAGTGTGAGAACACCATATGTTACAATGTCAGATGTGCAGCTTATTGGTACAAACTTTACTGATGCAGTTATGTCAGTTTATATCAACTGTTGGGTTGGTATAGCCTCTTTTAGTAGTTTAAAAAAATAGACATTACTTCCCTAAATTCTTTGCACTGTTAAACTACATACGTGCAGGAAAGTTTCAATGATTAAATGACAGAAGTCTTTTGAACCAGTATGGTTAAAATGATACGTATATATATGTGTGTGTATATATATATATATGAAAGGGAGGGAAGAAAATCAGTGTTTATTGTCATAATTACATAATATTGTCATGAAGACAGGTTGGAGGGAAACAATGCACAAAATTCCACAAGCTAGGAAATTGTAACTACTTGTGGCTTATTTACTTACCTGTGTATCCTTATAACTAAAGAGACCTGGGATAGTCACAAGAATTTCAGAGATTAGACATGAGATAACATCATCATCATCTCTGTGATATTTATTTCAACGGAAATAAAAGAGGTAGTGATGTTAATTTAGAGATTCTTGAGATTTGTATAGATTTGTATTCCTCACGCATAGGATTTGCAGTGACCACAGTGAACCTTGTACATTCTTAACTACCACCATTTTCTAAGTGCATCTTTTTATTTTTTTTTAATTATTCTTCCCAGGAAATAAACTCCCCCCCGCCCCAAACACATAGAGTCTAGTCACTTTAACTTAATCACCTTTTTAAATCTGTAAACAGAAAAGGATCTGTTGTTGAACGAGTTCTCTAGGTTAAGTTATTCTTCTGAAGGGGCGCTGAAAGCTGTACAGAAACCCCCGCTTTGCCATCTGGTGGACGTCCCCAAGAACAGCAAGTACCGTCCATCAGCAGGGACAGGTGTTCTCGGTTCCCCAAGTGCCTATCACTACAAATGGGAAGCACTGGTGCACAAACATGAGGCAAGGCATCTGATGTGGATCTCGCAATTAAAGGGGGAAATATAAGCCACGGGAAAGGTGGGGGAACAAAAGTCATAAAACCTTGCTACTTGGAACATATGGGCATCATTTAGAAAAAAGTTCAAAGGTAATTAAAGAAGCTGTAATGACAATAAATTACATTTATCTTGTAATAAAAAAAATTGAAACATCATTTTCTCCCATATCTTTCATTCTGATTCCTGGTCTCTCTTCTGTCCTTTTCAGTTCATCCATCCATAGTTTCTCCTTCCCAAATCACTTTTTTTAAACAGATTTGTCATAAGTGCCTTACCCAAAGGTCTACTTTGACTTTTCTGTTCCTGTCCCTCACAACCCTTATCTCCTTGTTCCTAGTCAGCCTGGCTGGATGTGTTTCTGAGCTCTGTGTGTGCTGCTTTGCTAATATTAGGACAAGTGCCACAGATATGTTACCTTCACTGAAACCATTACCTGGTGGGGTCGTTAATGTGGTTTACTCTCTATAACCAGCAGCCTATGTTTATGAAATTCTTAAAAGCTTAATATCTCTGCAACCACTAAGTGAAAATTAATTGAAATTGGACACGAGGTTTAGAAATTTGTGAGGGACATGCAGAGACAAACAAATAGATATAGAGTGATTGCTCGAACATCATCAAGTAGGCATGCTTCCCTAGGGTGACTCCAAAATCTATTCACTTCTCCAGAAGTGAACAGGCTCTATATGCTTTCATTATAAAAACAGAAGCTGATGTGTCATGAAGAGGGCAAGCAAATGCACATGGCATTGCCCTCCGCAGAGCAGGATTCTTGACGAATCTGTTTATACTCGTTCACAAAACCGGGACAGACATCCCAAAGGTTGAGGAGAGCCTATGGAGCAGGCAGGGAACAGGAGACTCAGTGGGACAGTGTCTAACATTTGGACATGTGCTGATTTAGCATTCAGCATTCAACACTGAAATCTATCAGTTCCATATGGAGATAGCTGTGTATTTGTATCTCTTTTCCTTTTAGGAAAGTCAATTGTATGAATTTATTTACTTAAGATATATGGTAGAATCTATCCATTAGTAAATCAAGTTCAGACAGCTTACTGATCCCTTTTCCAGGTAACCCTCACAAGCACATTGGATGGTTAAGCTTTCTCAGCTTCATTAAAGCTGGTGCATAAAAGTGGGAAAGAAATCATAGCTGTGCCATTTAGTTCACAGGCATTCATTTAGGCACTGCCGAGCTTGAAGATGGATCTCACAGCAGTCAAGCAAAACAAGTTTTAGGTTAAGTTTTATAGGTTTCGTAAGCATACAGCAATACTGCAGGATGGATTTGGATCACTTATATCACTGGTTGGGCATCAGGCAAGACCAGCTTCTTTCACTATGTCCCCTGAGGGCCTCAGGTGCCATACAAAGGATATGGTTCTGCTATGTGGGAAAAAGATGCATCTTTTGCAAATTGCAGAGCCCAGTTCCACCATAATTTATTGTAGTCCCTCAAAGACTACTTGTAGGTAAGCAGAAGAGAGGTGAATATTGGCTCTACCTTTGTGGATCCAGCCCATTCCAGAGTGGGAGTGCAGGAAAAGGAAAGGGATGATGCAGGCTGCAAGGCAAATGAAAGCCCATGGAGTCCTGCTGTGCTGAGCTCAGCTACTCAACATGTATTTGGCCTAACGTAAGTGCTGGTCACAGCATTGAATATGCAGCAGAGTGCAGTGCTAATCCTTTGTTCATGGTACCAGCTCAAGCTTGGTGATGCACAACAGAGCTGAGACAATAACATGGAAACCCCAGATGGCATTCAGACTGGCTGTAACGAACAGTAATTTCCACTTCAATAGCATGCAAGGAACAGTGCATTGCAAACTTTAATTAATCCTCACAGTCCAGTTGGGATGCAGGAGGAATACATCCCTCACCACGGAAGGAAAGAGCTCCAGCATGAAACATGGCCACTAGGTAACATACACAATGCCGCCACCCAGGAATTTTAGTCAGGATGCAAACTGAGCTGAAACTACTTGAATTTATGTGGATGGAGTGGAGAGAGAAGTAAAAGCAAACTGAAGCTCTAAATCAGCAGTGCATCCCTCCCCGCTCCTGACACCAAGCCATGAAACAGAGATGTTAGAATAAACAGCAGACAACCTACCACAATCACAACTACTGCATAATTTCGTAGCACAGGGTCATAGTTGCTGATTGAACTAGATTATTATTGGCAAAAGTGTTGTTCAAGCAATTGCAGGCAATTCTAGTAGAAAAGCTGAAGCTGCTGCAGAGCAGCTAATAAGTGGCTGTTCTTCAGTCATGCTGCACTCAAAATAGCTTTCCAACAGAGGGAAAAGCAAATTCTATTGGCTTCAACACCTGGTTGAGCAACTTAATAGGGACAAAATTGAACGTTAGAGCTGAATCATTATTTATTTTATAACAACGTCTTCATCATGCAGTCCACTCCAAGATGGAGTTATTTCATTTCAAATCAAGCTCATGCCAGGTTTTTCTGTAGACTCATTCACTACAGAGGTGAGGAGAAGGTTCTTTGAAAACAATTTCAGATGGCAGCTGTTCAGAGAAGCAGAGCAATCCGCAATCATCAGGAAGAAATTTCTTCCTTTTTCTCCATCTTCCCTTTGCCTTTCCTGAATTGTATTTCTTAAGTGTATTCATAATGCACCAGGAAAGTGGTAGCAGTGCAAAGACTATTTTTAGGACTATTTGGGTAACACGACAATTCTCAGAGAGTGTATCAAAAGTGATGAGAAAACAGTTATGAGAGCAAAATGAACAGGGCTCTGCCTTGTCCACAACAGACAAAGAGAACAGCTTATTTCTCTCCTCACCGAAATTACCTTTTATGTATTTGAAAACTGCTATTACTTTACCTCTTTGTTTTCTCTTCTTTGAAATTCAGGTGTTCAGAGGAAGTTCAGTCTAAACTTAAATAACTCTATTCCTCCCGCTTTTCCTTATGAGTCAGTTTTTAAAAAGCCTAATAATTATTGTTCTCTTCCTCTGGCATTTCCAGCGGGACCATACCTTTCTGGAAATACCAAAAACTGGACAGAGTGTTCCAGCTGGGACCTAGGCAGCTCCAAGGAGAGCTGAAGAAATACTTCATGTTTCGTAGGTGCTAACACTGCCTGTAAATTACAGTAAGTGTTTCATTTCTTTACAGCACCGTAACACTGTTTAGTCTTGTTCAGCCTATGATCTATGACAACATCTAAATCTTTTTTGGTCTTGCTGTTATTTAGCTTATTCTTCATCCCCTTATGTTTTTGCAGTTCATTATTCCTACTTAAATGTAGGGACCTATGTTAGGCTGTATTGAATTACATCCTCTCAACTTATCCTGGAGTTGTTCCACAATGCATACCTGTTATGTTTGATTGGCATGAATATATATCCACAGTAATTATGAATACATCAACATGTTTATTTATAAAGAAGCTCCAGTCTTCTCTAGGGAGAAATTTGGTAAATAAAATCTTCACGTCCTTTTTTATTAAATCAGTTTATCTTTTATCTAGATTATTCCTCAAATAGAAGAATTCCCTGCTGCCTCATTTTAAAAGGGACAGAATTCTGACAAAACCGAAGTCTGGACTTTAATAAAGATTTGGAAATAAAGACTAAGAAGTCTTTGATTTTGGCATTGTAGTCTCACAGAAAAAGGACATGCAGCCCTTTTCATTGTGGTATCCATGTTTCTACTTAAGGTTATGCCAGCTTTGCAAATAGATGTTATTGTAGGCATCATGTTCATGTATCAGTCCCCATTTATTTGTCTGTTTGGTTTGTTTGTTTGTTTTGTCTTCTGGAAAGGCTTCTCAGAAAAGAAAACAAATGTATAGAGAAGGAGTTGCTTTATTTTCATCCTCACCAATATATAAATTAGGACAAGGAAGGAGAGAAATAATGAAACATTATTTTAGAGTAATGCAAATGACCTAGATTTGTTCAGTTTTTTTCAAAATTCTTCCTACTCCTTCCTACTTCCTACTCAATTTCACTAGCTTCCCATTTGTTCTAGTACTTCATTTAGCCTAGAGTTTTTAATTAAATTGCAATTCTGATTTAACTGATTTGCAGTTAATACATATTAACTTATACAATTGGAAGTGAGGCTTATGAATGCAAAGCATTTCCAGGCATGCACATCCTCTTTGTTCACTTACACGGTAGAGTCTACAGCCAAAATACTCAAAAACAGGAGTCATACACTAGTAGTGGGAGCCTGCTTTGCACGGGAGAAGTTTCCTTTGTGTGGCTTGCGTCTTGAAGCTAAATCAAATGACGTTAGGGAAGCTAATGAGCTCCTCTGCCCTTGGTTTCAGTGATTCTAAAAAATGCTTAAGGAGAAAACAAGCAGGCATCGTTCTTGCTCAGTAATTACTCAGAGCCAAGAAATCTGACACAATTTTCTACTTTCTCTAGGAACCAGATTCTGATAACAGGCAACAGTAATCTGAATCTCTGCTCAACGTAACACTTTCAGCTGGTCCAGGTAAAGGCTTCTGAATGGTACCGTTTCCCATGCTCATCCCAGTGGGAAGAAAGAGTTCTCTTCTTCCCTTCCCAGACAATCCAACATTGTTTTTCTGCTTACTTAAGGTCATTATAGGAATCTTTGCTTATATGCAGCAAAAGTTTTTTTTTTTTTTTTTCTTTCTAATTTAGGTAATCTTTTCCTCTCTCTGCAATAGCAAGATATGCATGTAAATCAATACACTATCTTTTCCCCCCTCCTCAACTCCTAATTTTTACTGAATAAGCACCAATTTTGTGTGAAAAAGGATTGAAGTGGGAAGGAATTCTCTAAGTTAAATGTCATACTTTCTCCCACTGGGCGTTTCAATTCTATAGATATTGGTTTTTATAATTAACAGTGGATATTAAGAAGATATCCAGGAGATAGTGATATTTAGCAGGTTCATTCTCTGGTTGACTTTCGCTTTGTGTCTTTATATTTGATGCCTAAGCGCCTGCAAGGAAATCATTATTTTCTGTTAGATGTTTAATCACAAACCTTGGAAGGAAATTCACAGTTTTCCAAACAGTGCAGAACTAACTTCATTACCGCATTGACACGCTAGTACATTTGTCAGCTGTAAAGCTCCATATTCTTATAAGTCCCCAGTCTATATTCCCTTTGGAAAAGATTATTTTCAAATAATACAATAGATCTTCTGCAGCCTGATTTTCTATTTCCAGCTTTCCTCCAGAGCCTTTCTTGTTGAAAGTGGCAGGTTATGGGGGCCAGGGTAAGTTGCTTGGAAATAAACACAGTCAGAGCATTCTTCTATGTGCTGGCTGTGGTTTCTCTGGGGCCAAATTTTCAGCCTCCTTTGAAGTTGGCCCTGATGTGCACAGATGGTCTTGAGTTTGGGCCTGGAAGGGGCAGAGGACTGCTCCTATGCAGAGCTGCCATACCCTAGCATCAAGGGAGGACAGCAGGAGGTGCAGGAGTACAGCTCCCCTGAGAATCCAGACCCTTTTGTGCTCGCAGAGCAGGTTTCTTCCAAAAAGGTGTTAGGAGACTAGAGATGGTGTTGCAGAAAAGCAGTAGGATACAGGTCAGCCGTGGCTCCAGGGTTCTCAAACATCTGAACTGAGTGGGGCTACATCTGAAGCTGAATATTTCAGGCAGTTCCCAACTCCTCCTCCTTTGATCATTAGATGTCACCATATTTTCTTAGTGATACGAGTATCTGAGTGAAGAAGACGCTTATTTTCTCCCTACAAGAGAGGCTTTTAACCAAGTATTTGTTTAAACTAATTGCTTTAAACACAGGACCAACACTCGCCTCTATAGACTTGTTAAAAATATAAGTTCAGATTCCATAAGCTGTGTGATCTCGGGAAGCTGTCTTACCACACCTCCTCACTACTCCACAAAAAGGGGATATTAACATCCCTGTGTGTTTTACAGTTCTACATGGCCAGGGCAGCATCTTTGTGTCAATAAACATTACAGAGTGTTTAGCACAAAAAGTCTCTGTGCAATCAAGGCTTTTAGCACTTACTACAGTATATGTGTATGCACACACACACACATACATATATAAGTAATATTCGTACTGTAATTGAGGAGAAGAAAATACAAACCAGATATTTAGAGACTATATTTTGTTGCTATTTTCCTGAAGACTGAAGAAAGACTTATAGCAAAGGAAGTGTGTGTGCATGTAAATCCTCAAGAGATGAAGATGAAGAAAATCAATGGTTAAAGGTAACGAGTTGTTGCTCTAAGTGCTGTTTTTACTGGATTTGTAATGAATCATAAGGAAAGCAAATGTCTGTATTAAGGCTACCTGTTTCAAGTCACTTCCTGCTCTACTTCCCTTTTACTGCTTTAGCGTTTTGCAGCACTTTCTGGCATATATGGTAACTTCAACTAAAAGGTGTTGTTATCTGACTGTAATTGCAGAGATTTCCCCTGCAGGAATTCAGCCCTGCAGCTATATTCAGAACATAAATATATGTGCATTAAAAATATGACTTTTCTCTTTTTTTTTGGATGATAACATAAAATTCTCTTTTTTTTCTGTAAAATAAAGACGGGAAAGACATAAAAATCATAGGATTATCTGAGCTTTGTATATGACATTCAGAAAAAAATATAAAGTGTAGATAGGACTATGCTGCATATGTGATTTTTTGGCTCAGTTCTGGGTGTTTATCTCCCATTTAACTGCAAAACTTTATTTTTGTGTGACTTATAAAAATTGTTATTGAAAGAGTTTATTAGAACACAGAAAGATTAGTTTCCTCTGTGTGCAGAATGTACCACATAGTATGTGTTATGTGAAGTAACCATTTTATACTGAAAATGCATTTGCTAGCTCTAATGCTACTTTTGGCTCCTATAGAAGCCTATAAGGGTTTTTATAAGTCACCCTCAGACATAGGCTGTGTAATATGTACAGGACAGTAGCTGAAGCTGGTGGAGAAGATCTGCTGAAAAATGAGGACAACAGATCTATCTACTCTATCTGCTTGGAGTTACCTTCTATGACCCTTCCCAGGACATATTCCTGGAGCCCTTTCTTTGTGACAAGCCAAGGCAGTGTTTCTTTTCCACCTATAACCTCACTGAATATTTGTTTTTCCTGTGACATTCCCTGTGGAACTAGACAGCGAGGATTAAGTAAAATCAGTCTGACTTTGCATAACTACAATAATTGATAAATTGCCAGTCAGTACGCTTACAGGCAGCTCACTTCTCATTACTAGTATTATCCAGTAACAATAATACTTTAAAGTCAGTACTTAGTTGGAATGGGCCATGATTTTATTAGACATTTTCTTTGACTTAATCCTTTTTATGTGTGCATAAACTGTTCTGGCTGATGTTGGTCCAAGATAAGAGATTCCTGCTCAGAGATGCCTGGCACTACTATTTCTCTTTTGCAAGGGTATACTTCCCTCTGAGCTCATCTTGATTAACTATTCACCTAATATTCTCTCACTCAGTTCTGTAAGATAATTCAAGTTAAAAAAACAAACCAACAAATAAATGCTCTCCAGCATCAAAAGAAATATCTGGAATATTACTGCTTTGTTATTTAGTTGGGGAACTGAGACATGGAGAGATTAAGTGACTTGTCAGTGGAAAAGGAGAAAGGATGCAGAATGAAAATCTAGTTATTCTGAGTCACAGATCAGCATCTTAAACATAAACCATCCTTGTTTCTATATAACCTTGTTCTGACTTCACCTTGCCTCTGAGTGTTGCCCAATCACTTCATGCTCTAACTTTTCTTCTCTAGACTATATCTCTCTCATTTCAAAGGGACACTTTCTTGTCACACAGGACAGGCATGAAGGAGATTAAGGGGTTGTTCTAGCCTTTTCATCTTTGGAATTTCTCTTCATTGCCATGGCTGCAAGCTGCTGCATATATCACTACTGAAAGTAATGCGATGGTATCACAGTGCTCCCCTAACCACCCAAGATTTTTTTTTTCTGTACTATTTATTTGTTAGCTCCTGCCTAGCAAGCTTCATGTACCTGCTTTGTGCATAAATGTCAGGGATAATTCTGAAGGCTCAGCATGATTGCCAGTTGGCCAGCTGCCATGTTGTTCTTTAGGATTTAATTTTCCATCCACGAAATGGCATTTATTTATTTGCATTTAGGTAGTCCCTGTGCCTGTTCTCTCTAGATGCACAAACAAAAGATTTTAGCCAAATGTAAATATGCAACATCTGAATTAACATGCAGTAAAGAAAGGTCTTTTTAACCAATCTCGACTGAACATACGAAATACTCCTACATGTTTAAATTCTTCCATGCTCTTCCTCAAAGTCTGAAAAAAAACTGATATGGTCTACAATGTGACCCATAGGTGAACAAATGTGGATGCTGGCATGCTAGCAGGGGAGTGAATTCCAGAATCAAGTACTGCACATTGCCACTTTCAGTCAGATTAGCACAAGCTGCATTATTTTGTCTCCTTTGCCTGAGGCAGTGAGTATTCTGTTGGGTTTTTACTGGATGCAGCTATCTATTATAAAATACATTCACAGTAACAATCTAATTCAAGAAACCCTATGCTAAAAACCTAAAGTTTACTTGATATCTAAAAAAAAAACACATGAACTCATGCGTTAAGGCACGGAAGGAGGGATTATTAAATTGACATGGACAACTCCGCAGAGCCTTTATAGGTATTCTTAAAATGGCAATAGTCCTTCATTTTTCAAACTGAGGTATGGATACAAGGCTTGTACAAGTATATCAAATTCACTATCATTAAACAGTACGGGAAGGCAGCGAACGATAAAGTAATTAAGGAAAAGTCCAATGCAAACTAGCACTAACAGCAAGAGCTTTAAGGTACTCCACATGTAACAGAAGAATTTCTCTTTCGTAAATGAAGGGAGTGAGTCCTCCAGAGGCTTGATTTCAGCCAACTCATGCAGTAAGCAGCCAGGCAGGGGGCTGCTCTCATGTGCTGCTCTCCAAAGTGCAGTTTCCTCACTTAACTCTTGTACTTCTCCTTTTATTTGCACAATGTGATTCTTCTGAACTTCCTTGAGCTTGTCAAATTCTTCTAACATGTCCCTTAACTGGCAGGCTCGGAGCTTTTCTTGCTCATACATCTTCTCCTTCACTTCCAGTTTGACTTGCAGGTGTTCCAAATACCTCTCATTTTCATACCGTATATTTCTCTCTCCTAATGAGTCTTTGATACTTTGATAGTCTCGATAGTTTTCATCATCCTGATATGCAGATATTTGGCAGGACATTTCCATGATCTCTGCCTTCAGTAGCTCATTGATTTTATCTAGATTTTTATTCTGCAATTTTATCTTTTTGATTTTATTTTCTCTGTCTTTTAGTGTGTCCCTGGCATTATCCACTTCTCTGTGTAAGTCTCCTACTAATATCTTGAAACAATCTGCGCTGGCCTGCAGTCTCCTGTTCCAGTCCTTTATATCTTCATTTTCTTTCAATAATTTCTTGTTTTCAATATCCAGCTCTGCAACTGTTTCTCTGAGGTCCAATATTTGATTTTGTAAGTTTTCATTTGTCAAAGACAGTTTATTATCCATGGGTTTATTATCCATGGGTTTACCATGAGGAAGGCGAGAGAGGATGGCCACAGTGGCTGGAATTTGTGGTTCTGGGAGAGTTCTCACGTGCCGGGCTGTGACACAGTGCCAAGGTCACAATCCCCTGGACTCCAGCCACCAGCTGCAGTGGGCAGGACACTTTGATAATAAAAATAAGACCATAGGTGTTTCATGGTAGGGAAGGAATTCCTCACAGCAAGACTCCTTAGCACAAGTCCTCTTCAGACACACTAGAGCCTAGGGCATAGACAACGGTGACAAAAGGGGTTGTGTCCGATTGCTTAGTGTCATCTTCACACAGCTTTGGCAAGGCAAAAGAGTTGTGGCTAATCACAACTCTAGAAAATTGACTAGAGATAGACTAGAAAATAGACTAGAAAATTGAGTTTGCTATTTGTGAAGAAAGACCATTAACAGGTAAATGTCCTAAACTGCAAATGTACATTTGGAGTTCCAGGAAGTCTAAACTGTATACGCATATTATACTAAACTGTAGCAGAGGATTTTATTCAGCTGCTATATATTTTTGTCTGAGTGAATTCAGAAGTTGAGATCTATTAATACTGAGTTACTTTCCTGTTTCTTTTTTTTTTCCTTGTTAGTAACATATCTTCCTTTTTTTTTTGAAACCAATTAGTGGGTCCATGGCACTGCAGGACCAGCAAGATGACTTTCAAAAGCATCCTCACTGTCTCTGTTGATTCTCTTTTACTATGTTACATAATCCCCTCCTTCTAGATGAGTTATTCTTCCATTTTCTGCTGTTCTAGCATGAAATTACAAAGTCCCGTGCTGCAAATTAGATCCCTGTAGGAATATCAGGTGCATCAATAAAGGCAATTCCAACTGGCCTCAAAATCTGCCCTTTCTAAATGTCTCTTGAAGGGGAGTATTCACCAATCTTGTAAAGAAAACAAAGGGACACAAAATAGAAGGGTCAATAAGATTGTTTGTGATCTGTTTTGCCTTGTGAAATTTGAGCTTGTCAACCTCGTTTTCAGTGTCCTGAGTCCTAATCTACTTATTTATTTATTTGAATATGTCTGGGGCATGCAGCAGTTCTGCACGTAGAGCTACTCACATATATTAAAAAAATGTTGCCCTTCACTAAGAAAGGAAAAGAGTGGGGGAGATTGAAGGAGGTTCAGAAATGTGCAGTGAATCTCAATAGAATGGAAACTTTATTAGGAAGATATGAGGTTATGTCCAAAATTATTTTAACTTATACAGCATCGGTTCATCATAGTTAAGATTCACTAAAAAGTAGTACTCCACCAGCTGCACAAAACTCAAGGGAGGCTAAGGAGAGGGATAATCAGTGAAAAGCCCTGCTGATGACTCCCCACATGGCTTCAGGCTGTCTCTTGAAGACTCCATGGGGCTGTTTCAGAAGTGCAGCCTCTCTGCCTGTGCTGGATACAGATGCAGGAGAGAGAAGCAAACACCTGTAGACACTGATGTGGGAATACTACTATTTGAGGAGGCTAAAAAGGTTCAGCCTTTGAATCTGAGACAAAGCAGGTCTCGGATTCTTTGGACCACTGGGACTTACCACCTGTAGACACTGATGTGGGAATACTGCTATTTGAAGAGGCTAAAAAGGTTCAGCCTTCAAATCTGAGACAAAGCAGTCTCAGATTCATTGGACCACTGGGACTTATCATGAAACTGGAAAAGAAATATCTAGCCTAATTGTCACACTGCACTCAAAATCTATTAGTCTATTGGTATTACTAGTACTGGGGTCCAAAATTCTAATTTTGTATTTGAGAAGGTTGGAAAAACAGATATTTACGCCAGAGCCACACTGGACTTGCTGTATTTAAGGGCATATTCAAAAGGCTTTGGGGCAAGGAAGAAAAAAAATCACAAAAGAAAAATGACTTGCAGGGTATTATGAAAATAGCCTCTAATGGGCCAAATCATAAAGTCCTTTCCCTAATTTAACTCATTTCTTATTCAAAAAAAACTTCATGTAGAAAGGAATTTGGTGAAGAAGGGAAACAAAGATCTGGCCCTCAGTTAATTTCATGGTCTCCTTGCTTTGGACTGATAAGCATTGATAATTCTATGTTAATCAAATATGATACTCAAACAATACAGTGATGCATTTCTCCTAAAATAATTAATTTTACAATATTTCAAACTTTTCATGCACAAAAGCAAAACCTCTTGATATGTCTGTTCTTTCCCTCTTCAGCCACCTTCAGCCTCCCTGACCCCCCCTACTCAGTGCTTCATTACTTTCATTCAGAGAACAGCAGGAGGGAGAATCAAACAGAAAATGATGTTGTTCTGCTTTCCCTTTTATCATATTCAACACTTGACCCAAGCAATCAGGAAGTAATTAAAAGCTTCTGTTTCAACTCCCCACCCTGTTCAAATTCACGCTCTCAGATTGTTTGTCTGGAACTTTGATATTTTAAGAGCTTGCCAGTGTGTGTGTATATGTGCATGCTTACAGACATACATATTTCCTTGTTCTTTCAGGCAAGTGATATTAAAAATGTCTTTTCATTTGTATTGAGATTCAGTCATTTTTGTAATAAACACATCCTTTAACAAAATTCTCAACCTTTATGCTTCTCAAAATGTCTCTAATGATTTCTAATTTACTGACATTTTCCCTGAGTCCCTCATCAATTTGACTGTTCAGATTTATAACACTGTTAATATTTTCTGCCTCCAGCAGACCAACCGTAGACCTTGAAATCCCTCTGATGCCAATGCAGACAAGAACACATCTGGTTGTGCATCCATACCACACTGCATCAGGGTATTAGCCTGGCAGCAAAGTCTCATCACCATGTAGTGGGATGATTAACGGCTTCATTTTCACCACCACTATCCAGAAGGGCCTCTCATGGGGCCACTTTCTCCCCTCATTTCTGTCTTATGGTGGTATAATTCCACTGATTTCAGCACATGGAAAACAGCATGAGGGCCTGTATTTCTAAGGCTTTGTGAGGAAGATTCTCAGACACATTTGAAGAGGGATGTCAAACTGCCTTCCATGCCTTTGAAAAAGTCCAGATGTTGGTACTTTGGGGGAGATTTGGAGGGGAAGCAGATGCTGGCTGGCCCTGCATTCAGATAAATGTCCAGTTTTTTTTTTAGCACGGCCCAGTCTGCACTCTTCTGGAATTGTTGGGCTATAGATATAAAATATCTTTATATAGAAAATACAAAGATATAGGCGAGACTTTGCTGCACATCAGCTGAACTGTGCTAATTGCTCCTTTCCAGTAGTATATAAAAGGCATTTGGAAACAGCTTATCCATCAGAGGCAGTCTGGGCCTCGGACTGTTCAATATTTCCACTTTCCAGATGAAGGGTCAGCTTTTTAAGTAGCTCACCTCAGACCTTCCCAGACAGAAGTGCTCATATCTCTAGTGGTACACACGCTGCCAGCAAGTGATATGTGACGGTTTCCTAAAACAGCCACTCCTGCTTATACATGCAGAACAGAGACCTGAACTGCCTCTGCTGAGGCTGCCACAGCCAATGAAAATAACCAAGCAAACAAAGACAGGGAACCTATGGTCTGCAGCACATAGCCAGGAGAGGGCTTGTAAAGCAGCAGCGCTTCAGGGGAGAATCCCTTCAGAAGTGCAGCCCAGTAATTAGAGCATGAGGAACATGGTAAAGATTTCTAGAATCTATTTATGTCTTAAGCTTAAACCTTCTATTAACCAAGTTACTTAACCCTTCTGGGCCTTGGTTTCCTAGTTTATGAATTTGCAGTGAAATGCTTTACTTCCTGGCATGATAAAATTAGCTGATGTCTAAAAGGGGGAGTTTTTTTGATACTTCAAGCTAAATTATGGATTAGTTGCAAGGAGTGTTGCTGGCTATATGAGAATGTAGGGTGCTTTACTTCATTATAGTTTGGAGAAAGCGCTGAAGGTGGGCCAGACCTACAGGACAACATGAGAGAGTTTTGCATTCTGCCTTGTTGTCTGTATGTCCTGTAAAAAAAAGAGTGGCAAAAATTACTGGGCTGCATGAATGAATGGTCCCACTGAATGTGGAGTTATGAATACTTGGGAAAAGTTAGACAGATCTGGGTCTGTTATTATTGTCTCTTATTATTGTTATATAAGTCTCTATATAAGTCTCTTATTATTGTTTCTTCCTTGAAAAATAATTTTGCTTCAATGAAAAACAATCTCAGAGACAAATCTATGATTTGTTTTACTTCTCTATCCAGGAAGGCTTTCTGAGGGGGATAAAAATACTGTTTTCAGCCCTTGACTTCTTAAACAGACTACAAACTTCACAATGATTATAAGGCCCTAAATAAAGCCGATATGCCCTATATGGAATTAAATTTATTTATACCCATTAGAATCATATTACAGAAGAGTAATTGGAGCAGAACTTGGTCCTCAACCACATGTTTTATGAAAATATGCAGATACAAATTATGAGCTTCAGAACTGGATATAGATCTAATAAAGTCACTGAGGGAAAAAAAGTAAGTAAAAGCAGGCACACCTTCAACATTTGATCACTGAAGCTCTGAGTTGTGAAGGAATTGCAAGGTGCAAGATGAAGAGCAGCACTGAATATTCTGATGTATTTAACTTCTTTGCAAGGCCAGCCATATCAGCAGCAGAAGAGTAGGTTCAGCTAATTGTCCAGTAAAGATACATGTAGGTGATACTATGCTAGAGATTTGCTGCTTTGCCTAAGGCAACAGAACCCCAAGAGCTGCCAGCCCTGCTTCTCTGCATCGTTCAGTCTCAGATGCTGCTGATGCTCTATTGCTGAGAGGATCTGTTTCCCCATATGTATTAATTTGTGATATTAAAAATAGCTCCTGCATGCACAAAGAGTGAGTGAAGAGAGGCGTTATTCTCTTTTGTTCCATAGTCTCTGGAGATGCCATGGAGCCACAGTACCTATTCAAACAAGCTCAGAACAACACAGAGCTCATGTCTGAACATTAGTTAGAAATTTACCCCTACACTAGAAGGAAGCAGTCAACCTAAAAAAAGAATTTGTGTTAGAAACCCTAAGATCAGTATTTTAAGCTCTTGATATTGTCATTGTAGTACTGTAAAATCTTGATTTTCTTATACTTATTCTGGTAATGCATGGGAGAAGCAAAGTCACATTCCTCACAACTCCTTATTGGCACCACTCAGGTGGTTTTTCTAAAGATGTGAGGCTACATCCTAAGCTCTCCAGAAAGGCTCCTTCTGGAGGTATCCTGCAGGAAGGAGTGCTGTGCCGGCTTCGTGGGAGAACTGTCCAACCCAGTTCAAGTTTCACTCTGAAACAGATGCTTTTTTTACTTGGCAGATTATTTTGCTTCATCAGTGGTTAATTTTGTATCTCTAGCAGTTTCTCCTGGATTTTTTTATTATTATTTTAGTTTCTTACCATAATTTGGTTCCTTTCCAGGAATGAGTTTGCAAGATTAAAAGATGACAACTCTGCCAGAGACCAATCAAAACCCAATTTACAGTGTCCTGTCTACTTCTTAAATTTCCTGATTAAAACTTCTCTCTGGTATATTTTGCTTTTATAAGCACTGCCATTTTACAATTTATCCCTTCTGTCTAACTTAAGACAATTAAAGAGTTTTATATGAAAGAAAGCTGCCATTTCTTAGAGACATAGGAAGAGGTTAAACTTCCATTTGATTTCTATATTTCTAAAGAATTTTAAATCAAGGGCTGATTTAATGAACAAGGCCACTTCATTTTCCACTGCAGGCTACTTTCTCATTCCCTTTACCTTGCGCACTCAAGCTATTTGCAACATGTCTTCTTTACACTACATTCTGTTCAACTGACTTGGTATTTCAGGCTTCACAGCTCCCCGCTCATACCCTGACTCAGAAGGCCAGACCTTAAAGCACAATCCTCAGTATTACAAGTGCAAGCAGGAATTACCTGGGACTTTTTTCATTCTGATTCTAGTGTGTTCCTGTCCCACGTTAGTTTCTTGTCCTCTTTTTCTTCACATCCTTAAAATAACTTTGCTTTCTCCATCTGGTAGAATAGTACTAGTAAGAGCCACTTTTTAAGGTGGACTGTGCCTTGACATTGATGATCAGAAGTCCTCCTAATGGCAGAGTATAGGATATGTCTCCCTTACATTCCATTTTGACGATGTGAAACACTGGAAATTGCATTGGAAACTAAAGGAAAGCAACAGTACTGTTGCATCTGACAGAAATGACAATGGAGACTTGCAGTTTAACAAGCCTAATGTACACAGGCATCTAAAGAAATTCTAAATTAACATGAATAATTAGCACCCTTAGATAACATAATTGCTATGCAGAACTTCCCAGTTTTAGGTAGCATTCTGTATTAACTACTATGTAATTATTAAGGCACTGCACTCAGTACCGGCAACTTAATTATCTTTAGTATCACTGCAGTCACAAGCTGGAATGCTGATGATTAATAAAACACAATTATTTACACTGTAATTGTGGCACTTCAATTAAACTGAAAATGCACTTTATTTGCTTTTTGCCACAATATTAATTTTTTAAATTAAGGTCAGATCTTTTTGTCAATCTTTTTTTTTTTTTATCCCTAATTGCAAATTAGACAGACTGATCTGTTGTCATCTTAAGAAACCATTGAGACTGTTGGTGACAAATGTGTCTTGTGGTAGCAAATTGCCCTCTTTGCTGTGGAATTACATAATCCCAGTCCTAATAAACAATGCCTCAATATGTTACTTCCATGATTTTTAAGTTATTTTGGTGTATTTAAATTAATTTTCTTTTAGAATTAGTCTTTGCAAGAGTGAGTTTGTTATTACTTACATTATAGCAATGCTTAGAAGGTCCTGTTTAGACCAAAGAATTTACGGATCAAGTAGACCAAAGGTGAAAGGGGAAGCATTTGTTTACAGAAGTGAAATGATCTGCTCACTGTCACCTAATATGTCACTGTCAGAGTAAGGAATAGAGTCGAGGCCTTCCGGCTTTTATTTCTGTTCTGTCTGCTAGATCACATTGTTTCTCACCTTAGCAAGCTTAGAAATGCACGAAGACAGGCTTAATCCTGGCTTTCATAACAGGATCCCTGGCCTCTGTAGTGATTATAGGTTCTTCATTTCCATAAAACTTGACTTTTTTTTCTGATTTACACTAACATAAGAAGGATCAGGCCCAGGATTAACAGCTTTCCTCAGTGTCCAAGCTCAGTAAGATTTGCTTATTTAGAGGGAGAATCATGTTCTGCCATTACCTAGAGAAGTTTGCTGTGAATTTTCAGCCACAGGGCCAAGTTCTGCCCTTAGTTTTTGCCCTCAGAGAGACTCACAATGCTGGCCAGTAAAAACTTTATACATGAACTTCAGTTTCTTTTTATATGACCAGGATATAACCTAACTTAAATGTCAATGTGTCTGCCTTAGGGGAAAATAGGAGGGAGAATTATCTAGTCCATTTCAGGGATTAGTTTTACTTGTGCCTGCTTTATTGCTTTATCTTCCAAGCTATAGGACTGGAAGCCCAGAGGTGAAATGGCTGAGCACTGGATCAAAAAACAGATTTTTGGAGGCACGGTGAGAGAGGATTTGTTAGGAGGACTGACTGAAAGCCATGACAGACAAAAAAATGAAGACTGAAAAAGATTCAGGAGGAAAAAAATCTGTCTGCTTAGGAAAGAAAGTTATGGAAAGAAGGATGCTAAGGGCTGGTCTGCTTAAAACAGAAGCAAGAGATTAGCACACTTTGAAAGCTGAAAAAGGCCAGGTTAGAAGTAATCCTGGGAGTAAACCTGGAAGTTAATAATGGGAAAAGAGCAGAAAATGTTCTAATTGTGGTGCCACTTAATCTCTAGCCTGGACAAACCTAAAAACATCTTTAAGGAAGAAAAGTCTATGACCACTGTGGAAATAAACTATGTAGATTTATGTTTTCATCATTTCTAGCTTCCACAGAAGCTTAGTAAAAAGGCTAAACCCCAAACCTTTTCCCCATATGGAAAAAGAGTGGGTCACTAAGGGGAAAGGAAAAGCAATGCAAGGGGAGATCAACAAGTAACAGGAAAGATGAACAGCTTTTTGTGAGAAATTCTCAAATAAGCTTATTCATCCATTTCCAAATCCTCCTTTGACATTTGAAAATCCTCATTTTTAAAGATGTAATTAGCAATAATTGTAGGGCTGGATGCTCTTCTCATTTGCTGCTTCTCATACTATAACTTCTGTGAAGCTGCTACAGGCTTATGTAAGCAAAAGAGGAGGCACAAAGCCCTTACTCTAGGGATCACCTTCCTATTGTTTTTTTTGTTGCAGATCTCTTAATCTCCGGAGATTATTCTTCAGCTACTTACGCATTTTGGCCGAATTTCAAGACATTCTAATAATGAACAGGGTGAAGGCAGGGGATTTCTAGGCATTAAGAGAAGCACTTTCATTTTGTCCTGAAGCACACATATAAAGTTAAGGATGGCAATTTGATTCCTGAAGCTATTGGAGGCTTTGGGAATGACAGTGCTTGCCAATTTAGTGAGAAGATAATGGAGTTGATTTACATCAGCTAAAGATGCACTCCCTAGAGCAGCACAAGCATTGCGAAGGTGTCCCTCACGATGGTCTCATTAGCTTGGATAGATGTCAACTGAATTTTACTGCTTAGGTAATACAGAAGGATGCTAAAACTTTTTTTAAACAGAATTTATTATCAGTATTTTCATCTGTATCTAAGGGGAAGAATGTGACCCTTCCAGAGGTAATCTTTGCCAGAGTAATCCCTACTTCTATTTAAGTTGCATTACATTTTGTGTGGGGCTTTACCTTAAGGCCTCTGGGAAGCTCAAGACTCTATGACTTGTTTTCAAAGCAGCATTTTATACCAAAATTATTATTATAACAGTATTTCTGCATCTGCAGCAGCTGCCACTAGGTTTCTAGACAGAGTTCAAAATATCAGGATCAACCCATAAATCCCTAAATTTATGAGATATGGTTACCAGAGGGACTGCTTCTTGGTTACTTTCCAACTGTAACATAACTGGCTGAGATTTCTAGAGGTATTTCAGTGGGAATTCTCTGACTGTAAATGAAGGAGGTCACTGACAAAATGTTTTCCAGTGGGAAGCACTAAGGGATGGAGATACTTGGGTGAAATCTTGTCAGAGAAAGAGGGATTGGTTACTGTAATTTTACTATAAATTATTTAAGCATAATCTATAAGGTGGGAACAAATAGTTGTGGATAATTTTCTGAGTAGGAGCTTTTACAAACTTTAACTAGTTTAATTTCTACTATTGTAGTTAGCCCTAGCAAGTGGCAAAGTTTTTGCAAAGCAGCTGCAGTTACATCTTGGTCAGCTTCGTGGTTCAGCTCATCCAGTACCTGCGAATCTCTGGTTGGTGCAATAACTTCATCTCCATCCCTCCTGTGACCCTATCCCCAGAAAAAAACAGTATGGATGGCTCCATAAGTTTCCAGAGGGTGGAAGAACAGCTCTAGGGCACTCCTTGCCAGCACGTAGAACACCTGCAATCACATGGAGAGCAGTCTTGACTATCTTGGAGTGCTGAAACCTTAAGGTGTTCTTAGCTCATTTCTTCGACCTGCACTAAGCAGCTTTGAGTCTTGCTATGGTGAAAGAATCAAGAATCAACCTGTGAGGACAATAATGAGGGGAAGTAGAATGGAATATACAATCAAACTGCTTTACTTGCCTTGCATATTTAAATATGCAATCTATTAATGGTTTTGTGCCCAATTTATTGTCATCTGAGATTCCCATTTGACCTCAATGACTAAATCAGACCTATTAAAAGGAACAGCTATAGCAGGATGTCTTACAAGAAATATAAGCTTGCTGGTGTATAGAGTAATAAATTAATAAAACTGAAAATGGCCAGAGTTACAGAAATATAATGTTCATGCATTGAATTTGACTAATCCTTGCTTTCCAAATTTTTTCACTATTTTTCTATTACTTTTATCTAAGTAACTGCCTGCTATGACTACTTGCAGCTTCACATGTTGTCTTTCATGTAATAAACATCTAATTTTGAAAAAAAACAATATAATAATTAAAAACATAAATAAATGATCCCATTACATATTCGCCTTCCACTTCACAGAATTTCTTCAGAAGAAGGAGCACTGCAAGGGTCTCAAGATTCATATTTCATTAAACAAGTAAATATAAAGACAGTCACACTAAAAATGCATGGAATATTATGCCACATCTCACTTGAGTGTAAACAATATTAGGTTTTGATATAACCCATTATCAATCAGATGACTATACACAGTGCCATTTATTTTATGCCCAGTTGCTTTTTCCACAATTCCTTTCCACATCAATTCTTCTTTTTTTTTTTTTGCTGAATTCATATGGAAAATGGAAAAGAAAACAGGCAGCCCCCACCCTCCAACATTACAGTACTTTACATGTGTTGGTTTAATTTAGTTTAAATTTAATTTAGTCAAATCTTTCCTAGTTTTCATGGACTTACAGTTCCTATTGTCTTGGCAGTACAGCAACCTTGTGAAATATTTCTTCTGCAGTTAGTGATAGAAAGCATTGCACCAGACACTGTGTTCCTGTGCATTCAGTAGTCCTCAGAGAATACAATTCAAGTTGGGAGTTGAATATTCCTGGGTCAAGTTTTCACAGGCAGCATAAACCTAAATGAAAAAATAAATCAATGCATTTATATCAAAGGATACTTCATACCAGTTCAAGTGGAGAACTGGACCCTTTGTGGCAATATAGCTCTTGGACAGGATATGAGTACCTGAAGAGTTATGGATTCTGTCTGCTTTTAGCAACTAGAGTAAATAATCTCCCTTGGGTACTTTGCAACTAAATATTAGTTCTTTAAATTTCATTACTTTTACCTGGTTCCACAGCATATTCCCCTATTTTTTTTTCCTAAACAGAAGTGAGGAGCAAATATGTTAGGGGATGTCAAGAAAGAGGAAAGCATGGGCTCATGCTTAAAGCAATGAATGATACCCTGGAAAACCAGATTTATTCCATGCCGCTGCCATAGTCCTGATATAACATGTTGCAAAGTATGTATTTGCCACGGGTTCCTTAATCGCTTCCTGCTTCTTAAGAATCTGAGTAGAAGTGCTAAGAGCTTGCAGCTACAATTAACATCAGTGAAAATTATTCTTCAATTTATAATGCCCAACAGGAAGAGGATAAACAACTCTCATCTAAATCACTGTTTCAGTTTCCATCTGGACAATGGGAATAAAAATAACTAAATTAACAAGAATGCTGTGGGAGAAAAAGTGTGATGTACTGGCATACTACAGTGATGACTGTCAAGGAAAACCCTCAGGGAAATAAATGATTGTCTTTTTAGAACAGTTTGGTTAATATTCAGTAAATAAGTATGATTGGCTCACCGAAGAGTGTTCAATGAGAATAAAATTAATGTCTGTTAGCTAAAAGTCAATGTTCTTGTACTAAATGAGGTATGGTCACCTTAAAAATACCAATGAAACAATTCTGGACTGAGTCTTTGTTGCACTACAGCCAGCTTACACTCTGGAATTTCCCAAATTTAAAGCTATCTGGCTTTGAAACTTTAGTCTTAAACTAGTGTAATTCATATATAAAAACTGAAAAAAAAGCTGAATACGATTCCAATACATAGCTGTTGCTGTTTTTTAAAATAAGAGCTCAGCCTCCATGAACTATGTTGAAAGATTCCATGTATCATCTACAAATTTAAAGCACTTAAGCTCTGAATGAATTTTCTGATAACTTACAAGTAAATCCATTAAGTAGATTAGGTTAAATTAATTAAAAACAGGGTCCTACCAGAGATCTATCATCTGTGTCACATTTTCTTTGGACTTGAATGACCTTCCTGAGAACAGCGCAGATGCTTCTGACTCTTAAGACAGCAAAAAAGTGCTACAATCCCCTCTCTGAAGACGTTAAATGAAGGTTAGCAATTGTTATGATTATTTAGGCAACAGAGAAGCCTGAGTCAAGCTAGCATGTGTCAGCATCTGTAGAGATCCAGCAAAGGCAAGTGAAGCAGGAGTTTGAGTGTCTTTGATCATGGAAAAGCAGCTATAAAACTGTTAGCCAACATGAAGACTCATGAGAGTAACTAACTGGCAGTTTAAATGATGATTAAGCTGAATAGTGGTTGGCAGGAGGACACAGCAAGCTCTGTCACTAGGGACAAAAAAATACCCCAAAACCACAGCGTAAGAGCTTGACAGCTCCTCATACCAATATCCTATTCTCTTATATCCCCAGAACAGCTGGGAGCAACGCAGGCTTTCTTAAAATATGCCGAAGGAGGAAAAACCCAGGTTAAGCACTGCCTCTGAATTGAATGTCCCAAGAGTGCCATCTAGGTAGTGTCCTTGTCTGGAAATTGCTCTAAATAATCACTCCAATCGCTTAATTCTAAGCTTGCACTTAAATGCCTCACTGAATTAGCCTCTGTGATTCTCTAAATCCTGAGCACTTTCCCATCCTCACATTCTACCTTTCCCCTTCTCAGGCTGTTGCTTCTCAAGCTGCCTTCACACAAAACCAGGGAACTTCGGTGTGCCCTAGGTAGGCTCTACTTTCTCTTCACTTCTTTCCTTGCACACCTTCCATCCTTAAATCCCGGGAAAGGCTCCTCTCATTCTGCTTTATGCTTTTGTGACTGAGTTATTGTGATAAGCAAAGGATGATGACCCAGTCTCTAAAACTGTAGGAAGACACCAAATAATTGCCAAATTGCTCAGAAGGTGAA
This sequence comes from Tinamus guttatus, assembly GCF_000705375.1. The sequence continues at coordinate 177,983 of NW_010587147.1, read as the reverse complement.
GGAAAATCTTCTGTTTCAATGCCAGGAGCCATAGCCCTTGATCTGAGGTAATATAATACCGATCCGTGTTCAAAGAACCACAGAATGGTTGAGGTTGGAAGGAACCTCTAGAGATCATCTAGTCCAACCCCCCTGCACACGCAGGGTCACCTAGAGCACGTGGCACAGGACTGCGTACAAGCGGGTTTTGAAGATCTCCAGAGAAGGAGACTCCACAACCTCTCTGGGCAGCCTGTTCCAGTGCTCTGTCACCCTCACAGGAAATAAATTCTTCCACACATGGAGAGGGAACTTCTTGTTAATTATTTTAGATGGTGATCACTTTAATATTAATAGTAGAAACTTTGGGTGACCGACCTCATAACAAAACTCAGCACAAAGGACTTATCTGCCCCTTTTTATTATTTGGGATTCTGGGGAATTTTTTTCTGTGTGAGGTTAATTCAGATTTGTTTTTCTATGGACAGTATCAGCAGAGAAATAGAGCTGTTCTTCCTGCTCATTTGCTAGCAACAGGTCTGCCTAGAAGTGATGATAGGGTATGAGAACTTCACTGCCAGGCAACTGCCACACATTGAGGAAACAACATGTCCCTCTGTGTCTGTCAGTTCAACTTCCTACAAGGAAGGCACTCTGGTACCCGTTTATGGCCTGCTATTATACTGAAAGTATTTTTTGTTTGTTTTTCATTTAGCAAAAATAGGATCTTGTTTCCTTTCCACCATGGAAATATACTGCTGTATCTAAGAACAGATTTCCGATCTATTCTTAGCAGATTACACAAATTCCAATTCATCTGTTCTCTCCACACAGTTAGTCATAATTCCTGTATGTGGGAATTATGGCTTCACAGTTTCAAGGAGATGATACAGATGTAAAATCTAATTCTTCAATCTGTACACAAACACTAAATCAATGGAATTCCTGGGTATGCAAGACTCCCTCAAATCAGTTATCACTACTGGGTATCAGATTAGACTTTGTCTGCAAGAAAAATTCTGTATATGTTGAGCAAACCCAAATGCAGTTCATTATGAAAGGTGCCTTGAAATCTAAGACACCATGCTACTGAAGAATGAGTCTGCATGAAAAGGGAAATGGTGAAAAAATGTCATAAAGCACTGCACTGATACAGATAGTGTCTCCCGTTATTTGTCTAGGACCTTTCCTCTCATGCTAGATTTACTACTCACCCTTCATTGTTAAACCATGTTGAAACTTGATTTTATATTTACTCATATTTCTAATATATGTCGTATGAGCAAATGTGCTGGAAATGAAGGTAAGATGACTACTGTCAGGTAAGCAAAGAAAATCAATGAATTAGCTATCCCAATTTGCCTTCATTTATGTTTCTTTCCCCACCACCTTTCCCTCATTGAAATTGAACTCTCATAAGACAGCACCATCACCTACATGCTGAAACTGGAGTCAGATATTAAAGAATAAAAGGGTTTTTTTCCTCTGAAAATAAATAACATCACTTCAGTTTTCATCATCCAAGTGTTTCTTTGGTTTGGAAATAAAAACAAAAGAGATAAAATACATTAACATAATTCTGAAAAAAAAATTGTTCATGTCTTCATTCTACATTCTGACCTCTGTAGTACAGGGCTCCCAAAAAAATGCTTTCATGCTTTGTAAGAGAAGCTATTCAGTTCCAGAGCAATTGGAAATTTCCTTTAAAACGTTCCTTAGAAATTGGTGTTTCTATATTTGTGTGGATTAAAAATGCCCATGTCAGCAAAGAGGACTCATGGATTGAATCGTATGAAAAGGGACATTATTCTTATTATTATCTATTAGAAATGAACACCACACCATAAAAATCAGTTTATAGCAAATATTTTCTAGTGATTATTTCTCTTTTTTATTTTGTCCCATGTTTCCAACCGAACTGTGACTTAGGTGGGCTAAGAGGGATATTTCACCCTCTATTTCCCAAAGGTGGGTACCAGGTTGCATTACACAGTTGAAAGAACCACAGTGACAGTGACAGAGAAAGCTAAAATCTGTTTACATGCAGATAACAGAAGTGGAAGGAAAGTGAGAGAACCCACAGATGCTGTTCTGCCCCATGGCCTTCACCCATTTCTTCCCAAAGTAGTAAAGCCAATTTGCTAGTTGCCTTTGGCTTCTTGTCTGTTCTGTAAGACCCTGCAAATGCTTTTCTGTAGCAGTGTAGTCCAGCTGGTAAGCAGGAAAAGCTACAGTATAGAAAAGACTAATGGTTAGCTGAATTTATTGACTGTAACCCTGGCTGTGCCTGTTTATGCACCATGTTTTCTATTGCTACCAACTGTACAGTTATGCAGACTAATGCATACAAATTGTTCTTAAGATGCAATCCTACGCCATTCAGGTGGCTGTTTATAGCTTCAGCACCAAGATAGTTGTTTATAGCTTTGGCATTAGTCCAGTCAAAAAGCTGAACTGGGTTTGTTCAGGCTTTTTGGAGTGTGTTTTCATGTGATTAACCATTTCATGATCAAAGGAGGTTTGAATGGCCTATTTAAGTATGTTTCAGAGAATTGCAGGTAATAGCCAAGAAAATGTTAAATAAGAAGTAAACAAGCATGTGTAAATTTACTGGCAGCCTTTCTTAGATAGAAGATTGAAAATTCACTGGATGGGGGAGTTTATAGTGGAAAGGCACAGTTAGCTTAATAAATTCTCACTTCAAATACCATGGTCCATGAAGTCTGTGGTACTGGAGCTAATTTACATTAGCAAGGATTTGGTCTTACCTATGTATACTTCCAGATCCCTGCAGTATTCATGCAGTGCTATATATTACACAAATCTTGAGAGGGGTGGAAAATGACTGCTGCCAATGCTGACAAGTGACAGTGATTAGACCCAGCCACGGGGCTCTGTGGTGCAAAGGCCAAAGCAAGGGGCAGAGGACCCAGAAGAGTTTTGAAGATGCTATTGAGGTTATGAGGGGAGGCCTACTCTGAGGAGTCACCAGTAGAGCCAAAGAGGACTTAGTGGCCTGTCTTACTATCCGAGTTAATGCCTGTAGCTCCACTGGGTACATCCTCATCCCTGTGGGCTAGGACAACCTGTGTGTGAGTAATGGATCTGTTCACACGCTTACAGACTTCGGTGCTGTCTGACAAATGCATTTTGTGGATGATCCCAATGGTATTAGCTGTCTGCCGCCTGAAATAAGGACCATTCCCAAGTCATGTTAAGTAAAGGGCTTTTTAACTTTGTCAGGCCAACCACTAGAAAGAAGTCATATACATTTGCACTAGGTGCCTTATGGAGTAAGAGGTGAGTAAAAATGGAATAAAGAGGTGAAAAATAGAAAAGACGTTTGTCATACAGAGAGGAGGTGCCAGATCCAAACAGTGTAAAAGTGTTGTACTCCCCAGAAATTAGGTCATGTGGCACTATAGACCATCATTTACTATTGCATAACTATGAGATCCAGAGTGACTGGCCAGATAGAAAATATTCTACAAAATTCTAAGTTTTAATTTAAAGTTAATTGTGTGTATTTGTTTCCAAGACCTTTCCTTAGACAACATAGAACACAAAGTTAATACTTTGTGAGTAGCTTAAATGTACTGTACCATTACTGCTGCTGGCAGAGCTACCACCATGATTTGTGCATGAGAGAGCAAGAGATTTTTCTTTTGTAATTATCCAAATCTTTACATGTCAGGTCAAAAAAATTTAAATTACCTTGGGATACAACCATCTGACTTAGGTACATACACAGAACTGAACTGCTATCAAAAAGCTAGCCCAAAAGTTTGACACACATCTTCAGCTACATTTTGCAGAAGGATCTCTGAAATATTAGGATTGTATGTCCACAGACTTAAATCCTTCTCCTTCTCTGTATGTCTTATTGTCATCTGTGTCTCTGTTCCTGTTTATGTCACCTAGGTGCTTACAAGCAACAAGAATCTTTAGCTGCTCTCACTGCTCAGTTTCTGCTATAGTGTGAATAAGAAGAGTATCTTGACTCTTTTGGTTTCCTACTCTTCCTCAAGATTCTCTCTGCATTATTGGCATTTGCTTTAGAGACAAATATGTTTCTTTTCATCTCCTTTAAAAGAGTCAGCTTGATTTCACACCACTGATAATCAGATGAAAATCACCTCACCCTTTTCACTCTATAATACCTACTAAGTCACTAAACTGTAGCAGTGTTTTGGGTATTTATTTATTTATTTTGTTGTTTGTTTTCAAGTGTTCCAAGATTTCATTGCTTATGGCAAGAAATGGAGAAGAAAGGGTACTTTGTAGCTGCTGGAGTGGGACTCTAGTTTCAAGTCCGGTTTAGTTGAACAACTCCCAGGCAACCTTGATAAATTGTTTAATCTGTCCATGGCACATGTCCATCTTTGTAAAATGGGGAGAGTCATCACTGGTGGGAGAATTGACACATACTTACAACTGACTTTTTACAATATAACTTACTCAGAGTTGAATCACATCAAATTCTAACCTGTAACCTAATAACTTGTGAATGGTGACATGCAGAACATACATGCAGAGAGAACTCCTTGTAAACACTTCAGTGAAAGCATCCAACAGAATGGAAGCAGTCTTAAGGCTGGGTATTTACTTCACCAGCATCACTGTGAGTTTACTGAGCACATTGTTTAAAAGACAGTTTATATCTGCCTAGCACCTGGTCTTTGGAAATTTCAGTAGAGATATGATCCTGTTCCCATCTAAGATCATTACAAGTATTTTACAAACTTCTTTCCACTCTAGGACTATTATTTCCATGTGAGTTGTGTGCTTGAACTTTAACGTACATATATTTTTTATTTCTTAAGATTAGTGGGATAAGTGGAAAACCCAATGAAATACCTCTTACATGAAATCTTTTATCCTGTGTCTTGCAAGTTCAGGGACTACTAATGTCAGTCTTCATGATTTACTTGGTGGGGTGAAGTTGTTTTGACCTGCAATAACAAAGTACATCATTGTTGGCTTGCATGTTATAAAAATGATGCACAATACTCGCATCTAAAAGTCAGAATGAACCTTTTACACAGCTCTTTGTCAGTTCTACAAATGGTTGCAGTTAATCGATGCTATAAAACTTTCCTTCGGGCACTGGTATTCGGCTTTCACACTGGGAAATGCAGCTTGAGTTTGACATTTTAAATACAGGTGGTATTATCTAATGAAATAACTTAGGGTCTGAAAATTCCCATCAGTGAAAACACAAAAAATGACTGTGGAGTGAGGGCATTTAAAAACACTTTCTGGAGCATAAGGAGAAGAGGAAACACTGTACTGACACTATTATTTTTCTACTCTTTTCCTGAAGACAGTTTTAACTAGATCAGGGTCTAGAGTCCCATTGGGGCATGCATGTAATTTTCATTTACACTAATGGGAGCTCTGTGTATGAGCAGATGAGGGCACACATTGAATTCAAAATTCTTTTTCTTTATTAAAAGGTGCCATGCAAGTTCTGACGTGAGGGAAGCCCTGGAGACTTTTTTCTACCTTGCCATAATGAACGCTATAGATTTAGCAAACACTCCAGGACATCTGCAGGATTTTTTTTTATTTATTTATACTTTACAAATTTTCCAACTAGCTCCATCTCAGGTGCTAGGTAAAGTGTGGAGGAGCAGGAAAGGAACGTTCCAGGTGAGGACAAACAATGTGGAAATCCTATAGGCTGTTATATGACATTTTGTAGTGAGTCATTGGCTAGGCATGTAGATGTATAAAGGGTAGGGATGGCATTTGGAATTTTGCTCCTAAGAAGCAAACATTATATCTACTTGGATTGCTCTCTCGTCTCTACTGACATTCTTGGACAGCAGACACTCAGAAAGGAGTGACACAGAGGAGAGATATAAGCTCATGGTGGAAAAGGCTGAGCAAAATATAATGCTTCTGGGATTGTGCAGCCACACTGTCTCCAAGGCAAGCCCATGCCTAAAGAGCACCATCTATCCTAAGTGTCTATACATGACCTACCAACTACAGTGGAAAAAGTACATGTGATCACATTTACTGCTTTTCTGAGAGAATAACTTATTCCTTAGTAGCAGAAATTTGAAGAAGGCACTCTTCCTAGTGCACATGCTGTTACTCCCATGGGAGTCACTGAACATCTTTCAGAGCAGTTAACACACCATTTCTTCAGCAGAATTGTTTAAAAGTCAGTGCAAAACTAACAATATTCAAAATAGACTATATTTCAGTCCTTCATATTTGTTGTTTCATTTCTAGACAGGTGAAAAAAATAATATGCAGATAATGTATTTCCAACACAACTTTTCAAACAACTTTTTCAAAAATCTCAGAACATACCATAAAGAGTAGATAAGTTACAAAATTTCTCTGAAAGGGATATGAAGAAAAGGAAATTAACAAGGATCTCTGTTAAGGGCAGAGATGGAATTTTAAGCATCACATTTTCGGTCTGCCTATTTTTAGCTAATTTACATTGGTTTAATTTTAAGAGGGCAGGATAACTGAAAGGGGAATGCCATGTAAACTCACACATAAACTCACTAGTCAGACTTAAAATCTTGGTCAAAGTGATTGCCCAAGCTCATATGTCAAATTCAAAGGAAAAGAACTCATAAGACACAACAGAGTCCTGCTTCTCAAAGCTTGTTTGTTTAACCAGTTTGCAACACTTTTCATCCTCTTCCACCTGTATCATTTAATCACTACAATACTACAGTTTGCTTCAACTTTTTATATCACCAGCAGATGGGGATTTAAAAAGCACTTTGCTGTTCACCTTTCAGTCATCCTCTTAGCTTTCATCTTGGTATTGTTTTATTTTGCTAGAGGCTTTCCCAATAGGTTTGCTTTTTCTCTGAAAAGTTAGGTCACCTACTGAGCTGGGAACTGTGACCTTCTAGTTCTTGAATAGTTGTACAGAAACTCCAAAATCCCTTTCCATTTCCCTTCCCTTTCCTCACATTAAAATACAGGTTCTAGAGTCTGAAAACCCCTCCTACAATTACTTAGTCCTAATGGAGGCAGAGAAAGCACTTCAGGATTTGGTATGCTGGACTGCCCTGTTCAATATCTCATGGATTTCGGAGCTCAATTTTTCAATCTGTGTTAAATAGTAATTTTACTTCTAAGTTAACAGCATTGGCCAAGATTCCCAATCTTCTAAATATTATTCCCATAAGCACCCCATTGGTGGTAGCTCCACTTGGGATAGATCTTTGTTACTGAGAACTCCAAAAAAAAATCACTTAGTGTAGAAGGGATTATGATTTCTGTAAATGTTCTGGGGTGGGTTTTTTCTTTTCTTTTTCTTTTTTTTTTCTTTTTCTCAACTGAACAAATGTTTGGTGTAGTTAGGAAACACATTTTTAAAGGCAGATGTTATTTTTCTCTTTTGATATAAAAACAGTATTTTGACTAATCTGAAAAACTGCTTGCATAATTGAATAGGCCTTAGCATGTTAATCTTCAAATCAGCCTCTCAGTTCTTGTCTGTGGAATTGCCAGTAGAAGAACTCCGTAGCTACTTTTCTTTTGGGTGATATCCCATTGACCCTTCAAGTTGTTCATATTCCTAGTTTCTTTATTTTCTTATATCAGATGAAACTCTCCCTATCTCTTTAAACTTGGCTCAGCTGTCAGGTGTGCTGGTTGTTGCTAACCTGCACCTGCCTTACAGTTTTCATCTCGACTATTGTCCTAAGTCAGGAACTAGCTCATGTGATCCGTCTCCCTTAAAAGCTTATCTTTTACACTTGCCATTACTATGTGTGGCAATTTGATGAATAGATATAGATCTGCTCACTGGTGCATAGTGGCCTCAGTCTCCTGGCTCCTTTGTTCTATTTGCCTACTGCTTAGCTTGGCCTTCCTGCTTGGCGTTCCTTTTTATTGTTTTTGAGTAATGCCCTTTGCTTTCTGTGAGACTGCTGTGGATCCAAAGAGCAAAATCCAATTTTTCCACCTCATCAATCTTTTTGCTCATCTTTACCAAATACTTGGAAATTTATGTTTTTATGGACCAGGGGAACCTTTATAATTTTGCCCTGGCCACCTTTCAACATTTCATGGGAAACCAGGGTTAGATGTGATCTCCTCAAATTCCCAGTGGGCCCTGAATCACAAAAAATCTGTGCATTTTGCTTTTGTGTACTATGTGTCAAATGCCAGGCGTGCCATACCTCCTCAAAAGTGTGGCATTCCTCTGCATCACATTTACTGCCCATGGACCAATTTCGGTAATTCTCCCTACAGTTGGAATGGCAGGTTAGTATGACCAAGAGATTCTCAGTAAAAGCCAAATTATGCAACCTTTTCCTGTCTTGTATTTCTCCAGTTCATTTGGGCACTCAGTTAAATAGATAAATTCCTTGCTTTGTCTCATGAGTATCTCTATGTCCACATATAAAACATGCATTCATGCATGCATCCATGACCATTCTTAGCAGTTGTATGGTTACTGCTGGTTCCCTTCTAAAGAAAACCCTACTCTGCAAATATAACTAACATCACTGTGTATGTATAATTCATCTCATACTTATTTGCTGGCAATAACTCCATGTGGTCTGAAGAACTGCTTATTTTACTTGGTCATCCAGGTCAATACTTTTCAAGGTTTTGTGAAATCTCCAAAGAGAAATACAGAATTACTGTAAGATGCTGAAGGACTTTATCTTCTGCTCCACTGAACCATCTGTGTTAAACTTTAGAAAATTTGTTTTGCTCAGTGTATCTGACATACAACTTCACTGCATGTGATTGGAGTGCTAATAAAAGATTCATGGCAGCTGATAATGTGCTTGACAATCACTTCCTTATGACACAGTACAATACCTTGTGATAAAGCTGCATGCTCATTTTGTGGCAGAAGTTAAACATAAAATTGCCCCATAACATAGGAGCACAATCAGAAGCTGGGTTTGTTTTCACAGACCTCTTTTCTATGTTTTAGGCATCAAATGCTCTGGTGTTTTCATTCTATGCTTCCTACGTTTCCTTTGAGCAGTCACCTTGCAGCTGATACTGCTCTACACAATGGCAGGATTTCAGGTATGGTGTCTTACTCATCATTTTCTTTACATGTTGGGATTCTTGAATGTTTATCAATGGGCATTGTCTCAAGGATTCACTGTCTTCAGTATCTGAAGAGATATGTGACCATCTGTCAGTTTATAACATGTCAAGTTCATAAGGGAAGACAGAAGAAGTTCACAGAAAAAAAGAAATCTACTGAGGACTTCTCAGTAGTTAGGCAGACACTTGATCTGACAGCCCAAAACAGCCCAATTCTTTTGGTTTCTTGTACCTGAAACACAGGGCTGAGGTCAGTTATCACAAATCCCTCCTCACCCAGAAGTGTCTAACTGCTTTCACATTTGGTTTCCATCAAAAGCCAGTCACAAGCTTCATTCATTAAGCCTACAAATGTGTTCATATTTATGCTTTTGTGAAATACAAAGTTCAGTCCATGGAAGAACATTACGCAGAGGGTCCACATTCCCCTATTACATTGGAAAGAGCTTTTTGGTTTCTTAATAGTTTAACAGTTCATTGTGGCACACCTAAGTCTAACAGCAAGCTTGAGAAACATGCATTAATATTTCCAAAGAGATAGAGTCCACAGTCCAGAGGAAGCAATACTGTAAAATCAGAGAACAATGCATCATTTCCTGAAGGAAGAAGCAGAAATGAACTTGAATCCCCCAGAGGAGCCTCAGAATGGGAGCATAAAGAGAATGCTTCCCCAGATTGCAGGCCTCTCATGTGGAGACAATCTGAGAGCAATGGAAGTGCCGAGGTACTGAAGTTAAGTACATTAAGTGTCAATAGTTAGTCATCTAGATAAAGCAGTGGCTGAAATAAAGGCTTTAGTATTTAGATTAAATATAGATGTCTTTCTCTCTCCAGCATCCTTTCATATTTTTATAGCACAGCTGTCTATTTTGTTAATAAATGATTTAACATGTTTTTACTTTAACTTCTCTTGAATCAAAGGCGATATATAGATAACCAACAGTTCATTTTTTTTCTGTGTGATTCTTAAAAAATTAGGTTATAGAATGCATCAAATACTGAGAATCCAAAGATATTCTCTAAATTATCTAAATATTATCAGCTTGTACTTCTATAGAATTATGTGAACCAGATTAGGAGCTGGCAATGTGGCAGTCTTTGTGGAAGTACTATATTCCAGTAATGAGTGTGAGCTAGTCTAAATTCCCCAGCACTGGGTAGTAAGAAGGGTGTCTGAACTCTAAGGGTATTGCTGGAGTTTGAAACACCATCCATAAATATTACTGATATTCCTTCCTCTCTTTTCTTAGGGTCTACGTGGGCTTTTTCAGAAGATGGTACAGGTCTAATGAAGAGGACGTTGCAGCTTTATGTCATTATTCTCAATATTACTCTCAGTATTATCAACATTATCAATGTATAAAGGTCACAGAAATACCTAACTCGGTTTATTATGGAATATCTTTGCAATCAGAATAATTACCAAAAATTTTAATCCCTAATACCATTTATCAAAGGTATGCCATATAAGCGGATGAACGGAAAATCTAATTCAGGATGCAGTAATGCATCCTGATATTACAAATGCAAATATGGTGCTAAAGTTTGAAAAATGATGTGATGAATATTTAAAGAATAAAAGATGACTGCTAACTATTGATAGTTCTGTTTCAAAAAAAAAATCTTTGTAGAATTTTGAAATATTTGCAATAAAATAGAATTTGAAAATATGTAATATTTTGTAGATTTTTTAAAAATCTACATTTTAAAATTCACATTGATATTTTATTTTGGATCTGAATTTTTTAGAATAAAAATTTCTGAGATTGAAATAGAAAATCCCCCTAGTGGTAATTTGAAGGAAAAAGTGCAATTCTCCAAACTTCGGAAGCACCATTCTTCTAGAGACCAATGGAAAACATCCAACTAAACAAGTGAAAAACAGGTTATCCTGTATGTCATGCCCTTATGAACCTGCTTTTTCTCTAGTTCCTTGAAAGATTTCATGATTCATATTGACCTTAAGACTCTTATGGGACTTGCAGACCTTACTTCCTCATATTTTTAAGGAGAAAAAGGAAACTAAAATCACTAACAGGGACACAAGTAAAAGTACCTAAGTTGGTGCCAATGTATTAACTGTATAGTTTAGATTACATTCTCCACTCATTTAAGCACAGGAGGATACAGAATAAGGTCAGGGGAATCATCCTATATGCATCCCCAAAGATATCTGATATATCCAACGACAGCAGAGCCCTGTTTATTCACAATGCCTTTGGAACATCAAAACATTTGGATAAACAGGCCTTCAAATAATTGAGGGAGTTATTGTATAAGTAATTCACACCAGGGGGACATAACCTAGATTCAAAGGAGTGAGTTTCAGATCAAAGGGGTACAGAGAAGTGGGATTTTATTCTATATGAACAAATGAAATAATCAGCATTTCATTATTCATGAAGCAAGAAATGTCTAAGTATTCTTCAAAAAGAGTTTGGGATAAAAGGTCAAAGTGATAACAATGGGCCAAACATCAGAATACTCTTATGGAATCAAAATAACAAATAGCTACATGAGACCCAAAAGAGTATTTTAAATTCATGGATCTTCTAGTCAAAACTTTACCAAGTTTTTGCTCTTATTCCAACCCTGCCCTTATCCAAACTAAGATATTGATATTTAATGGTGGAAGGTAGGAATTAGTAACATGTAGGACAATGTGACTCATTCTTCCCCAAACCTAACGGAAGCAACCTGTAGAACACACCAGTTATAGGGACAATATTATCCGATTGCTCATCTATTGCTTAAAATCATGAGCCACATATGGTTTATCTACATACAGACTTCATATTCTCATACAAAATACCCTTCAAAATGCAAATATGAAAATTTAAAAAGCTGAATGTGTAGCGATCTATGTTGACACTCACCCACCACACTATTAATGCAGCTATGAGGTGATCTGCTCATTTCGAGGAATAAAGGGACTTTTTCACTTTTTGAAAATTATGCTAGTATTCCTATAATTCAGAATTTCTCCTTACTCTCTTGGATAGTAAACTTTTAATAGTAGACTCAGTAGGGAAAAATAAAGATGTGTCTTGACTTCCATCAGCATTGCTGTGCTGAGTTACACAACCTGAGAGTCTTCCCAGCAGGATATTTCTCCTGCCTTTGTGGCTCATGTTGGATAACATTGCCCTTGCTCCCAAGCAAGAGGAAATCACCATGTTTTGAGGGACAGTGTGCATGGAAGTGGAGCCTGTTTCAGTCTAGCCTTCTGGATTATGTTTCAGAAAGGCACTTTTGAATGACCACCTGGGCACTCCAGGTGCCCTGTTGAAGTCGTTCTACTCTCTCTTTGGTCCTTTGATCTGGGGGTTGTATGCTGGAGTCTGTCGATGCTACAGGGGTCTCAGCGTGCTCTGTGCTGAAACCAGGGCAGGTTCACTGGGTACCGAGGTCTGTGAAGACACTCCAGCTGGCCACACAGTCACCAGGCACTTTTGAATGACCACCTGGGCACTCCAGGTGCCCTGTTGAAGTCGTTCTACTCTCTCTTTGGTCCTTTGATCTGGGGGTTGTATGCTGGAGTCTGTCGATGCTACAGGGGTCTCAGCGTGCTCTGTGCTGAAACCAGGGCAGGTTCACTGGGTACCGAGGTCTGTGAAGACACTCCAGCTGGCCACACAGTCACCCGCCAAGCTACCAGCCCGTGAGGCAACGGCCATTGCAAGTGCGTGGCCCCAATCCCCGACGCAACGACCGTTACACGCGCACGCAGCCAAC
>NW_010587147.1:136510-165168 GCF_000705375.1 Tinamus guttatus | reverse complement strand
TTACCCCCGCGCGCCCCGCCACCCGCTGAGTCAGCGGCCGTTAACGCACGCGCCCCGCCCCTCTGCTCACCCTCTCCTCACGACTTTAGGCGGGAAGAGCAGGGCGGCTCTGGCGCCATGGCAGTGGCGACCAGCAGGGACCGCTGCCGCCTCTCTCCTCAGCTCCGGGCGGCTTCTCGGTTTACGCTATGGGGTGGAGGGGAGGTGGTCATATCACGGGGCACGAGCCGCCTTGGTTGGCATCGCTTTCCCCAGCTTCTTTCCCCTTCTGCCACTTCACGGTGGGGGCCGAGAGCCCAGGTGTGTGAGGCGGTGGGAGGAGTCGCGCGGGAGCTCTGAGGGGCGGGACGGAGTAAAGCCAGCAAGGGCTGAGCGATAAGGGCAGTGGGGAGGGGTGAGGATGAGCAGTGGTGAGTGAGTGTCTGGTGCTGAGATGTGACAATGTGGAGGAACTGAAGGGAACAGATGCTGCCATTGCCAAAAAGGTAGGGCCAGTCTCCTGAATAGAGCAGGAGTCTTTGGTTGAGATTAATTATCTGAAGCCCAGATCTCATTTGCCCCCTCCTCTGGGTGAGGTCTGGAGGAGGTCACAGAGAAATGGAAGGCAGTTTAGGGTGTGCATCTCTAAGAGTCTGCAGGTTGCTGCAACAGCACAGTGTGGAAGTGAGCTGAAGATGAACCCTGGAGTGAAGCAGAGAAAGGTCAAAGCAGGTCTTTGGGTTTTGTTTGCTGCTGCCTTGGCTACCTTGGAATTGGTTTAAAGTTTCAGTCCTCTGGCCTGGTTTCTTCCCAGTTCCTCATTTCCTCTCCAACTCATGGGGCAGAGTTGTTCTGTTGCCTGTGTTACAGGTATAGAGCCAATTTCTAGAGTTACTGCAATTTATGTTTCTCTTGTACAAAAAGAAGTATCAATTAAAACCCAAAATCCAGTTTTGGCTCTTTGCAAATAACAGATAAACATAACTGAAGTTTTTCTCTTGGTTTGTTTACTCTCCATTTCTTTTATAGACTTGCTAAGACTCTGCTCTGACTGAAGAAGCCTTACCGGGTTATGTCTCAATTACAATAAGGACATTTTGACCAGGATTCTGTCTGGAGTGGAGAGGAGGGAGAAGGTATTTTAAAAAAAGACAAAACAAACAAGCAAAACTTGTGTGTACTGTTGGTTTAAGCTTGATAGTTCTGGAGTATGATTTTTTTTTGGTAAATAAATTCATAAATTCGGAAAGCAGACTTTTGTCTAACTTGAAGCATGTATAGGGAACCTTTTATTTCACTGAATTCATATAGTTTTCAAGGTTAAAAACGTATTTACTTTCTTGACATAAGTAGCAAATAAAAGTAAGTAACAAAAAGAATTCAGATATCACACTGCTAGTATGGAGCCTATGAAGGTGTTGCCTACGGAGCTAAGAAGCAGATTTGTTCCTATTCCCATCTAATCCCTAGATTTTCTGCTGTGATTCTAATTAAGATAGTGGGATGCCATTTTTGATCTGTTCATCTGAAGTCTACAGCTCCTATCAAATTCAAATGCAAGTCTGTCACCAAGTTAAGCGATTACGTGATTGGGCCTTGTTTTTTTGAAAGTCATGTTTCTGTCATTTCCTTCTCTCTCCTTTCCCCCAGCATTCTTCAAAGCACAAAACCCACAAAAGATGCAGATCCTCTAGAATTAAATAAAATCAAAGAATTTCTCAAGTTTATCTTTTGAAGTAGATTTTCTTCCCTCCTATTTCCTGCCCCAACCCCAGCTTTACTTCAACACAGTAGAAGTGCAGCTGCCTAGTTATGGATGATTCAGAAAAAAATGTGCACATTTGGGTCTTAAAATAACATACTCTCTAATTATATTTAATTGTTGCCTTACCAATAGATTAATAAACTTAGGTTATTCTATTGCTGTTAATCATGATGCTCTGTAGCAGGCAGAGGCAGTAACTGCTGCTGATGGAAAAGAAAAGGTAGTGGGAGGAGGAGGGGAGAAGGAGGTGGGAGATGAGGTGTTGTTTGGGATTGGCTGCTTGTAGTGTCAATCGCAGCTGCGGGCCCCAGCTCTTCCGCTGCTCTAGCTCTGGCTCTCCTTTGAACAGCTCCTAGAGAGAACAAGGCGTGCGGAGCGCAGATCACCAGCATCATGCTCCTTGGGCTTGGATCGTAGATCCCCTCTTTGAACATTAAAATAACCACTTCATCCATCAGCGTCCCAGACAGACCCAGAAAGAATACACGCGTACAAGAGAAAAGAAAAAGGAGGAAGAAAAAAAAAATCTGCAACCAAGGGGACTAAAGCAAAGAGAGAGAGTGTGCTTTGCTTGCCCAGCTGCAAAGTGGGAATTTAAAGAACTGCAGAGAGAGAAATTCCAGCTCTTCGGCACATATACATTGCAGACTTACAGATCCAGGTAGAAATGACATCAACAGGGAAAGAAGGCAGCGGAGCTCAGCATGCACAATATGTTGGACCCTATCGTTTGGAGAAAACCCTAGGAAAAGGACAGACAGGTTGGTTCTTTTGCAGCAGCACCCGTGCTAGGAGAAAGGTGCTGTAGCAGCCAGTTGGGGATGGGATATTTTAAGGTTTAGGTTTTTCCCGTTTACTGCTTCAGTACGGATAGCATTCTTAAGGTATTCTTGCTTTTATTTCTATTTTTTTTCTCCTTTTAAGCCCAGAATGCTTTATGATCGTTACTCCTACTAATGGGTGGTGTTCTGATGACAGCCAAGCAGTATGCAGAGGAAAAAAAAATAGATGACCTGGTGGTGGTGAATTTCTTTCTTTTTTTTTTTTTTTCCCACTGCCCTACTTAAGAGTCATTTCTTTTTAATCAAATTACGTTAAAATGAAAGGTTCACAGCTTGTAGTACAGAGAAGGTGGTGGTGGTAGTGGGGGAGTCACCAGCAGTATTTCATGACATCATGATTGAAAAGGGTGTAGTCCTTAAGGTGCAGTTGGTGGTGGTGGGGGGGGGAATATGTACAGTATGGCTGTGGCACTGACTGCTATGGATATTTAGAAAATATGGATGCATGGGCTGGCTTTTTTTATGGTTAGGTCTGTAATAAGAGAAAGAAAGGATCAGTAGCAGAATTCATTCTGGGAAGAGGGCTTTTTTTTCTGTTTTTGTAGGAAGGATTGAGGGGGAGGGGAGTCCATTTAATTATTTTTCTTAAAGCTTGTTTATAAAACTTGCCCCCAGCAGATTTTCTCAGGAAAATGGAATAATGGTAAGAAATATTAAAAAGAGGAAACAGTGCAGTGAATTAGCAGAGAGCAGGTGCTTCTGTTCTACATGGCATAATTAGATCCCTTAAATGATTTCAAGATATGAACTTGCTGTTGCTTGTATAGATAGCAAATTCCCTTCAAGGGCAGAGGAGCATTAATTAAAATAAAAAGCCTTAGGAAAATAAAGGAGCCTAGATGTCTTTTCTATTTAGTTTCTTTTTAAATTGATTATTATTTTCATTTTTCCCTCTCATAGTAACAGGTGCAATAAACAGTGGGATCTGGCAAATTCGTTGGTTTGGGACCCCCCTCACTCCCAAGTGGTTTAAGAATCAAGATTATAATTTAGGGAGAGGGAAAGATCAGCCATAGGGGGCTTCTTTGGGCATGTGGGTGTTAAGTGTTGTTCATTGTGGGACAATAAAACATGATGCATTGTGTTGTGGGTTTTTCTTTTTTTTTTTTTTTCTTTTTTTTTTTTTTTTTTAAACCCAGCCGAGCTTTGCCCATCTGTTGTCTAAAGGATTTAATAGGCGTTTCCATCCCCAGCTGCTGCCTCTGCTCTGCCTGCTTCCTCACTGCCCTGCGTGGCAGCAGCTCTGCAGTCTGCAATTTTCTTAGGGACACAGTCAAAATCCAGATCTTTCTCTGTAAGAAGCAATGCTTTTCTGAGATGATTGATTATTACCCACCCCATCCTTCCCTTCTCTCCACAAACCCCATAGCAACCGTTCAGATATGGATGAAGATGACATTGTCTTTTTGTGAAAGTGACTTCTATTTATATTTTTTCTGAATATTTTTCACTGCTGAGTGTAGCATCTGTCACTCACTGGATACCAGCTTTATTCTTTGCATAGCTCAATAAGACCTTACTCATTTAACTATTTTTTTACTAAAATCTCTACTGATGATGATAATGAAAATATTCTGCCAAAAAATGCAGTGTGTGGGTAATAAAACTGTCCTATTTCTGCATTCAGTCTTTTCCTGAATACTCCAGGTGATCAAAGAGCCAGCTCTAAATGACAAATTCATTTTTGTCTTCATCACCATTTGCTTTTCTCTCTCACCTTCTCAGGACCCCTCCCTCTCCTTTAAAACACAATTGTGTCTGGAGATTTCTGAAAATACACTTGCATTAACCTTTTGCTCCAAATCACATAGCCTGACGCTATGGTCCTGAAGGGTTATCTGCAGCTTTGGTTATTTTTTTCCCCTGTGCTAATCTTCCTATCTTCCTCTGAAGTGATTAGAGAGGTGGGGGTAGACAGAGAAGAAGAGAATATATTTAAAGCCTTGCTGCTCTTGGCCTCCGCAGTTATTCAAACAGCTGGACAAGGGTGAAAGTTTTATTCTATAATTTTACCATATAACAGATCTTTATAGATAGATCTGTTGCACACATGAGTGCACATAAATGCACAATGCAATAGTGTCATAGAAGCTGGGGGTGGGGAAGAAGAGGAAGAGAAAGCTTAAAAGTAGCTGATGTCAGCCTCTCTTCCCTGCTATACCCGCCCTTGATCAACTGAATAATACACTGAGGTGAAATCTAACTTGGTATTGAACAATACATGGCTAAATATGGAAAAGATGTCTTCTGGTCTTCTGGCATTTTCTGTGCTAATCACATTTGAGAGCATGCAGAGTAGTATGAATATGTGCGATGTGTAGCTAGTCCTAATCCTGCTTGTTTTTAAGGATAAGCAGGGAACCTGCAGCATTTCGGGGAGAGGACAACAAGCGCAGGGCCTGATTCACCATCCTGTGTTGTCATGGTGTGCAACTTTAAATTGGGGTTGCAATGGTATACCTTAGAAGGAAAACAGCAGTTCATTCTTTTACAGCTTGAGTATAAAGCTGAAAGATTAGAAGATAAAGTTTGTGTTTTTCTCTTCTCGTGGTGTTTTTTTGTTTGTTTTGTTTTTGAGAGAGGATGACAGTGAAAATGTGAAAAGAAATCTGGAAAAATGTAATGGTGAACAGGAAGAAAGTATAAGGTCCTATCCATTTTGCAGTGATCTTCCTAGCTATCATTTTTAATTTAAAGAATTCTTGTACCTTGAATTATTTCAGATAAGCAGTTCTTGCTTTGCTCCCAGGTACATTTAATGTTATACAAATCAGTTAATTGCATTTACCTGCTCTTCATAAAGAGAAAGAGATAAAAGAAGAGGGCTTGGGGAAGGAGTTCACAGTTTGACATGGCCTTAAAAGGGTGCCACAGAAGGGGAAATTTAATGGTAAGTAGAACGCTGGTTTGTTGCTTTCCATGAAACTCTCACTGTTTTCCTTATTAATGACTGAAAAAGATGTTTACCAAGAGGAGTCTACTGGTCCTTGCAAGGAGGTCCAGATCTATGACATTGGAAGAAGCTGTGACATCTGATTGTGGGTGGGCAAAACAGATGTGCAAAACTCATCAGTTCAAATTGGTGGGTAGCAACTGTTCTTTGAAGGCATTGCTTATAATTCAAAAAGAGTATACAAAGCTCCTGAGAGCAATCTTCCTTTCCAGGGCATAAAACTTGCTGACTAGTGCCACAAAGATGGGATTTAGGCCTCTTGGGTAGGGAAGTCACAAAAGCACTACATGGAGCAATGCTGTGGAGAAACATGTGCACTTAGGTCTCTGCTGATAGTGGGAGTGATGCTGGGGCAAGGCAATTATTTTGAATAATGCAACATAAGAATTAAACATGTATTATTTGCTTAGAATAGAGTAGTAAGACCATTACCTGTTTGCTTTTGTAATAGGCTGCGTTCAGAGCATCTCCCTTGTTTTGTGCAACTAAATGAATAGCTCATGGAATCTGTATTTGCATGGTTTTACAAGAATACAAGCAGTAGCGTATTTTTAGTTATTGTGAGCGCAACATTTTATTATACAGAAATATCAGTGTAAAAAAGACTACTATATATACATGGGTGTGTGGGGACAGGTTAGTTTATTTAAATTTTGTTGAATTACATTGTTCTACAGTTAATTATAGGAGGGTTTCATTGTAACTAACAGTAATGAGCAAAAGAACATGTGTTGTGTTAGAATAATATGTGGAAACAGTATGCTTTTTAAAAAGCAATCATGTGACCATGAAACACTTTTAAATTTCTTATATGCATTAAACAGGCCCTTCTTCACTTGGCATTTTCTTCTTCATACAATTCTGTGTGAATTCAGCTTTTTATGCATTTCTTACTCTTCCCTTAAAGGAAAAAAAAAAAAAAAAAGGATTAATTTTGTTCATATCTTTCTAATGGCTTCATGGACACCACTTTTGCCCTTGAAGCATTCTACAGTAATTCAGATTGACTGTAGTGAGTTACTTCACAAGGAATACTCCAATTTCTCATCTTTGCATACAGTATCTCAGCATTTCAGTGGGTTTTCATGTGTATTATTTGCAGATTACTTATGTAGCGTTAAGTAGCATTGTTTGCTATATCAGTAAGTGAATGTCCAGTTGAAACTTCCAAAAACAGTAATAAAACAGTCTCTAGATGGAAGTTATCCTCCTCACATTTAGAGAAACTTGATGAAAAATATAATATTGCTAATCCATCTTTTCTTGTTCCTTCCGTTCCACTTTAAGCCCTGTTCTGCAGCCATCAATACAAAGAATTCCACTAGAATTTCATGGCAGTTCTAGCAGTGGAAAAAAGCACAGGGATCCCTTTTTTGCATTTTGCACTATGTAATTTAGAGCTGTTTCTGTGTGTAACAGGTTATCTACAAAAGCCAGTAGGACATTCAGGAGTATGCTATTGGATTGTGTAAGAAGATAAATCATTAAATTTAGGTTCTTAGTGAAGATACTAGCTTTTTATTCAATGGGACCTTGAACAGGGTTGGTCCTTTATAGCCTAACCACTTGTTTCCATTACACTGGCAGAAACTAAATTTATTAATTCTTTTTATTGTTTCTGTGAACCTTCAATGAAATTGAAAGGTGGCCTGTTGATAAATATTATGATCTCAAAGCTCATTTCCTTAGTTAAGTAGACTAATGGAAGTGCATCATTTTTATCTATATTGTTACAATTGTACTTTTTTTAATGTACATCTAGAGAGAATCTAAGGGTACACCTTCATGCAATTTAGCTGTCTATGAGAGAATATGTTTTTAGAAATTTAAAACATAGTACTCCCTTACTGTAATTTATTTTTTCAAATCACATATACTTTAGTGATAATTTCACATATATTTTTATTATGAAAATCTCTTTCAAAACAATGAATCTGTATCCTTTGTCATGATATTCTGTGAGGTCTGCAAGTGGTTGATAATTACAGAAATACAATATTGCAAGCAGTGTTATTTGCAATAGAGGTCTTAATCTCTTTTTAACAAAATGTTGCCTAGTATGATGTAGTGAATTAGAATTGTCAAGTAAAGGTTATTAAGTTTCTTAAAACTTGTTTTCATTAACTTATCTGTTTGTACGAAAGTATTGTTTGCCAGCGTCTCTGACAACTAATGATACAGTGATATAAAGACTTCAAAATCAGAACAACAAACTCGCATTCTCTTTTTATATGGATTTATCTGTTATCAGCAAGCTTCTGTTTGCCAGTTATAGGGAAAGCAAATTTTGGGCGTCGTTCTTCTTGAACTCTGTGCAGGCATATCTTCTGGCTTTTATCTCAATATTAGTTGCCTATTATCCCAAACCTATTGAAACGGGCTTTTAGTTTTTTCTTTTCTCATCTAAGAGTCGTGAAAGTTCAGATGCCCTGTCAAATGGGTAGGATCATGTGACTATATATGTACTGAAACTTCAAACACCCACAGGAACTGGGGAAGTGGTGATTTCACAAATAAAGTTCGCACACTGTTCAAACTCTTTTTTTTCTTCTTTTTTTTCTTTTTTGCTTTCTGTCATTACATTAATGGCTTTAGGACTACTGCAGTGGGAAAGATTAGAGTAGAAAGATGAGAGGGACTAAAGAAATTTAAAATGTTTCTTAATCAAATTTACCTTCAGAAATTTCTTCTGATCTCTGGAAAACCTGTGGCTCCATAAGAATAGCAATCATAGTATTTTGAGTGGGTACTTACACTTGCTTTTGTAAATCACAGTGGTGCAGCCAGTCAATATTTTGGATTCTCCAACATTGCAGTATTTTTCAGTATGTCATACATTTATTTTATATGTTACATTTTGGGGAATCTTTAATTTTGTCTCCTTCATAGAGTTAGTTAATAGTTGCTGTTGCTTATAAGTGTTGATATCTTAATCAAAATTAATAGGCAAGCAATATAGAACAAATGTTAGATGGGAAGGACATGTAGCTTTCAGAAGAAATTTGAAAGGAAATGAGTTTGGAAGTAATGCTTACTGCAGTAAAAGAGACATTGCATGAGTAACAGATTATGCATGTAGCAGAACAGTCCAAATAAGAAGAAATAGAAACGTGAAAGTGGATTTCTGTACGGCTCATGTCAATGCAGAGACATAAATGGATGCTCAGAGTATAGAGTACCTCTCTTTAGCTGCTGAGATATTCTAAGTTGCCCTTGTTAAGTCAGTTTAAGTTGAGCTGATTTCAGTAGGAGGAAGATCACATAATAGGTAAGGAAGGAATGTTTTTCATGAGCTGTTCCATTAAGAAATATCCAAAATATGATTTTTGTGTTTGTTTTTACTTGCTGTAAACAAACCCAAGATGCTTAACAATCCTAAACTGTAATGCCACTTGTTTTGCTTATAATAAGATGAGATCACATGGAACTGAAAATGGGACAGTTCTATTTTTATAAAACATTCATATTGATCTGCAGACTAACGTGAATAATTTGCTATACATAGAATTCTTAATCAACTTGAACTATCTTCATCTGCAGTGTCTGTAAGTGGAGAGTGACTTCCTTTAAGTTCTTATTTTAGATTTTTGGACAAACAGCTATTTTTATCCTTTTCCTGCACTACTTTACGCCATTCATAGATTAATTGTGCTTAATCGATATTCAAAGATTAAGTTGCATTCTTGTGTAGTCTGGATATGTCACATAGCTCTTCTGTATTTGGATAGCTGTGCAAGTAATTCCAACATTGATGTTTGCAGTGCAAATTGAAAATTTAATTTTCTGCAACATTTCAAAATGATTCCCAGGGGCACCCATGCTTAGAGGATGTGAAGTTTTCCAGAAGGGTATTTTAAAAGAAATACAAATATGACTGAATCAAAAATATTTGATTTCAAATGCAAACTTCTGAGATTTTACTAATATTCACCAAGTTTCATTTGACTTATTCTAGATTTAATTTTAAATAGGAATGTTAACATTTTTATTTATTTCTTTTGTTCTGCTTGTATACCAGAAGCATTAGTGATAAAGTTCAGAGGAGAAAAAAAAATACACATATACTTTCCACAAAAGATTTCATCATTCCTACCTAGATTTTGAAAAAAAAAACAAAACAAAACAAAAAAACACCTTTTAAATGGCATTTGGGTTGAACATAGGGAATTGTGTTGGCTGACTTCAAAAAAACGTGTATTACACTATATTGACTTCAACTTTTTTTCATGGAGTTGGCATTATCTGTTACGCAAGTAGCAGTGAGGTCTCCATTGTCCTATAGATTGTACAAACATAGGAGTTCATCCTTTTTTTATGACGACATTGTGATACAGTTTTTAGAGGAGAATAGATGAAAGTCTATAAACTGCTGAAAATATTGCAGAGAGTATTAACAAAAGGAAGCAGGATTTAGAAAGGGATAGATTGGGTTTAAGTACTAAGTATGTTAGTTTTCAATGGGGAGACTGAAGGTAAAAGCAATATAGAGAAAGTAAAAACGGTGAATATTGTGCATATTTTAAGCAAACCCACATACATTCTCTTCCAAATGGGACACTTACTTCCATAGTAGTGCGAAATAATCTTCAGACCGACACGAGTAGGTTAGTTGCTTAATGGTGGAGTGGAAATAATAAAAAAGTATATTTTGAGTTGTCAGTTTTCACATTAGTATTTTGATATTTACTCTTCCTGTTTATTTCCTGAAGGCCGAATATACATGATTTTTAATTTGAGGTGCTGGAAGGGGTGAGGGGAGACTCGGAAGCGATCAATTCCTTGTTTAGTTTACCACTGATAACAGGCTCTTCTGCAGTTTTATGTCTGACTTCCATGCACTGATAATCACTGAATCAATAATGAAGGATTATGGAAAAAGCAATGGATAGTTAAGTTTTCAGTGACTGACTTGAGGGAGATTGCTGGTAAGATCTCTGTGCTAACATTTGTACCATTAACTGACAGTACATGGGTTAACAGGGGAGAAAGGAAAGCCAGCATCAAGTGGCTTAGGGTATGCAAATGCTATATATTATTGTGTTCCAATTCAGTTCCTGGGGACTGTAGGCATGATGCTTCCAGTAAAGTGCATAACTTAAGTGTTAAAAAAATAAAAAAATAAGTTGATGGAAAACAATTTTCAGGCATCCATTTAGTAAGTGCTCTTCTGGCTGCCTGCTTCTACTTACCAAGCAACATACTCTCTTTATATCCTGAGGCTCTTGCAGTTTTGCCTTGCTACCATTTGGCAGTGTATGCTTAATAGTGGAGAAAAACCTGTGAGATTGCATATATATATTTTTAATGATATCTACATTACGTATGTATTAATGAGCTCTGCTTCTGTGGGGTCATTCTTCTATGTATTCAGCCTGTATGTGCTGTAAACTCAGTCCCCTTGTCATTTAGCTATTAAAAGCACTATTGATTGGAACAAAAGTAATAGAGGAGCTGGTATCTGGGTGAAGCAAGCTGGTCTGGATCACAAATGTATTCCTTTTCTATTGTCCCTCTGAAGCCTATTCCTGGACCTTTGTTTGGATCTGTTCAAGGTTGAACAGCTGTCCATCACTGAAGATGAAAATGTACCAGGTCTTCGTATTGACCCAGCAGGAAATTCTTATAGAATTTCATGGCTTTCTCTTCTTTCCCTTTTTTTCCTTATATATATTTTTATGTAGTTGTCAATGTGGATGCTGTATTTTTACTTGGATGTTCTCCTGAGGAACTATGGGAAGGGCAGTGTTTTGTCATGTTTGTCCAGCGTGGTGTATGCTGTAGCCCTGGTTCATGATTTTAGCTCCTTAACATGGTGATACTGTAGTTTGAGGAAGACCAGTAATGATGTGTTAGCAGTTGAACGTGAGCTGTGAGTGAGTTGTGAGTTGTGAGTGGTGAGTTATGACTTGCTTTTAAAAGTGCAAGACCTTTCTGATTGTTTCATCAGGAAAAAGCTTTCTTTACAGTATTTCATTCTGCTAACAGTTGAGCTAAATAGCACACGACTGTGCCAAGAATACTTAAATGCAAACATTTGAATTAAAACTTGAACTTAAGCAGGTAAAGATATAACTTTTAAGTTTCAGACCCTTGTAGAGTGAAACATGCTGTATGGCATATTTAAATATTTCTTATGCCTTGTGTTATTCCATGCTGCCAAGGGCTTGGATTACTCATGGATGCTGCTGGCCATTTGCCCTGAGTAAGTTTCATCCAGTGGCTATGTGGGGTCCTTTTAATAAATTGCCACCTGTTCCTAAAATTAAGGAATTAAGGAAAGGGTTTGGCTAAGAATTGGAGCTGTCACTGTTGGCTGTTCACCTTGTTGCTTGCTGTGAGTATACAGTAAGGACTAAATCATAACTGTCCTTTCCTTTATGGGAACATATATTTGTATGTCTTTCTACCAGACATTCAGCGTTTCCGACAAAACTTACAGAATCTTTGAGATTTCCCTTCCTCTGTCAAACTTGGTTGAAATTGGCTAGTGTATTACAAAGCCAAGGGGGGAATTACAGGCTACCAGCCTGAACATCTAAACTTTGCTTCCTCAGCATAATTTCTTAGAATGGCATTTGGTTATGATGCTCATGACAGTAGTCCTCAACCACTGCTATGGCATATTGGGATTACTGGCATACAGCTGCTCTTGAGGCATTTTCCCTCATCTTGGCTAAGACCCTTACACTAAAGTAGGGAATGAAGAGTGGCATTAAACTGCAATGGGGTTCCCTAATGCAGGATAAATCCCCACCCATCTTAACAATCTGGATTTCTGCCTAATTTCTGTTGTTGTAGCAATGCAAAGCAGTGTGGATGGAGGCTAGAACCAGGTCTCTTTCTGTTTGCAAGATGAGCTCAGTGATGGGAGTGTGGGAAGAAGGGAGCCCTCCCTGCATTTCCTCTATGTATCCATTTTGGTACAGTGGCAGTATTTGAAGTAGTCCGTTTTTGCAGAAAGCTGAGAGGAACACTGAGAGCTGTTTGTGCGTTCACGATGCCAGTCTATACAGAAATGGTTGCTAAAGACAAAGCCAAGTATTATAGTAGAGCTTGGCAATGACACAAGTGCCATAGCCCTATTAAACACAGGCGTTTGTTTTTTTGAAAAGGCATGGCCATGAGTGGCACAGCTTTTAAGAATCTTCCTGCTTTGTAAGCTGCAACAGCCACAAATGTTTTTTTTCTCACTAGCTTTAAAATTGGTATAATCTGCATTTTTTTCAGACTTCCCACCGACTTAAATAGTAAAGCCTGATTAAAATTGGTGATTATTTAAAAAAAAAAAATCTGGCCATAGTGTTTCGGGGTTCTGTTCTATGCTGCTTTTATTCGGGGTCTGTGGCTTATTTCACAGCTCATATTTGTGAAATTACATCACTTTTGCTTCTGATTGTTTTCTGATAGTGCCGAAGACATTACTAGAAAAAATTCCACACTCCAGTTACACCCATGGCTTCAAGACCTTGCTCAAATTTTTCTGAGAGTGGGCTGTGACCCGTAAGCAAGTTTCTCATTGATAGTGGAGGCAGACCTCTGGCAGTGTTCTAGTTAAGAGGAGCCTAGAAATACATCTCCTCTGCAGTGAATATTTAAACAAATTAGAGCACAAAGTGGAATGATACTGTAAGCGAATTCAATTCAAACTGAAAATATGGACACAGCATTTTACAAATTACTGTCTTTCATCCTTAAAGCAGAAGTCAGTCTGCTCAGCTGACAGGCAAGTAAAGGCAGGCAAATATTGGAATAATTGAGAAAATCTGCTGCTGAAAGTATGCAATCATATGCCCAACCCAACAGGACTCCAGTGATGTTCAGCATGTAGAAAGAGTCCTGTGTTTGGCATTACTGTGCTTTAGCTAGGAACAGCAATAGTCAAGCATGGTTGGGGCAGCCATCATCTTATCAGGTGGCCCTTCCTGCTTAGGGGAAATGCTGCAGCAGTGGGCATGGTTTCTGAAACTGTGTCATAGCACTGTATCACCATTGCTCTTATCACCATTAAATTAAATGAGTGACAGCTGAGAGCCTCTTCAGCTCCATGGACACTTTATTGTTTTTATTCAGTGGTTTAGAACCTGTGGCCTAGGAAACCAGGTGGTCTATGGACTGCTTCTCAACAATTCATATAAATATTTCACAGAAAAGCAAGCATAAGCGTTGTTGTTGTGTACTGGAAACTTATGAAGGGTTCACCAAGGCAGAGAAACTTCACTGCTATATATGTTGTTCTCTTCATTGAACTGGTGGGAATTGTAAGCATGATGTGGCAAAGAATCTTGGAAAAATGTCTACATCGTGATTGGAGGAGTGACTTTGCCTCAGAAAGATACACTGCTGTATCTCCTGCCACATGCAGCCCTGAAAATAGGGCAGTGCATGCTGCATGAGGGTTGAGTAAGTGCATGAGAATACTAGGAGTCTTGCCCAGTTCCAAGGTCTCTACTTCCCTATCTTCACCCAGATTGTTCATTTGCACCAGTGAGACTTCTGCCCTTGATTTGCTGTGGTGGACAGGCTGTACATCAGGCAGAAGTCAATGCGAGTAAGCCAAGCCTTTGTATACATAATGCAGTGCACACTTACTGTGCCTATAACTTGGTGTTAGGGGTGGGTATTTCCTTTGTGTTTACAAAATGTCGACCTGTGCTTGATCTTGTAGAGTTCAAAATTTGTTGTGAAAGATTACTGTATGCTTTTCAGCTCCCATTGCATTAAAGGTTCTCAAAAAATTGGATCTCTATATGTACTCCATAAAATAATGCAGAATCCTAGCTGGGTGATGGGGCAGCAGTACTAGAGACACTTATATGAAACAGATTCTGTTCATGTCATTGTGCTATTAGAAGGCAGTCTACTCACAGAAAGATATCTCAAAATATCTTCCTGTGCCCTAACTGGCTCTGCCATCGGCTCAGTTAGTTGCAAACCAGTGTGTTTTTTTGTTTTTGTTTGTTTTTCCCTTTTGTTCAGTTTTAATAATGCTGTGATCTAAAACTAGACTTAAGAGACCTCCATTCAGGGACTGATAGAATTAGCATGGTAGTATCTGTGCTTTAGGCAATATTGAAAGACCATGATTACTGCATTTTCTGGAATAACTCTGTTTTAGGCCCAAATTTACCATTTTTTGCAAGTGTATATCATGTAAACAGTCTCCTTTTATTCAGTATCTTGTTTTCACCACCTCAGGGGTATAGCATGCTTTTTTTTCTGGGGGAGTGATGCCTTTTTATTTTGTATTTGTCTTCCGTTGCTGCTTTTTGATTATCATAATCTTGATACAGATGTGCTGAAATCTGTGGTTGCAATTTATCACTAAATTTATTTTAACTATCCTATAACACAGACAAATTTTGTTGATGTTTCCGTTTTGACAATTTGTGGCCACACTCACTTTGTTGCTTCTTTCCTTAAGGATATGTGTTCCTGATTTGTAGAGCAAAATGCCACTGAGTAATACTATGTAGTATGATGCTGTATGCTGTGCTTGCAGAGGATTTATAACGCAGTCCGTTTTATTTAAGCTTCTGTAGAGCTGATGAAATTGTACTGATTGTACTGCAGTGTTAAAATGCAGCAGTTTCATTTTCCTAGTGGCAACAGCCCTCTGGTGTTTTTAGGTGTTGGTGGGTTTTTTGTTTTGTTTTGTTTTTGAGCTTCTCTCTGGAAATTCTGGCAGACTGATAGAGAAACATTTAAAAATGCCTCAAACTCAAATTAAGCTGCTACATAAAGTCACAGATCTCTTCTTCTTTCCAGTCCTTACCTCTCCAACGCCCCCTCCTAAATTTGAGATTTGAATGTAAAAGGCAAAGCAAGCTTAATGAAAGCACCCAGTTCATAATAACAAGTCTTTTTTGGCAAAGTGATATTTAAAAAGGCTATTTGACTAAGCTTCAGTTCCCAGAGCTATTTCTGGGAAAGGGTATAGGTCGGTGTGAAGTGGGTGGAGAGGCTAATGGGTTGTTCTAAAGACTAGTTGAATTGTTAGGAATGCAGGCATTTCTGAGGAGGCTGCTAATGAACTTAAAATTGAAATATCAAATAAACTTATCTTAAACGGACAACCTTATAAGCCTGTGTTATGGGCATTAACAACCGTTATATTGCAAGTTATTGCTTGAAACAATGTTTCGGCAGGAATGTTAGGACTTTCTCTCCATTAATCCCCTAGCAGTGACATTTATACTTTTTCTAATGCAAGACTTAACTATCATTTGAGTTCCACTTAAGCTCTATTTTTAGTACTAAGTAAAAAAACGGGAGTTCAGAAAGATGAAGTAAAACATTACTCCTTACTATTTTGGGAATGGTAAGCTAGAGTTAAATGTAAGTGTGTTTTTCTGAAAATTTTAAAGCTACACTAAGGATGCATTTGATTTGTTCCCTTTTTGTGGCAGCAAATGTCAAAGTCATGCCATATCTTCAGCTATATTGCTTTATAAATATGGTGTTTTTATAAGAAAGCAGACAATTTCATTATGGTGGAAGCCTGAAGTTTTAGTTAAAACAAAACAAGAAAACTAATGAACTAAGCAGAAATGATAATTTCTACAATTTTAAGGGGAAACAATCTCAGCTAAAGTTACTTTAGAAAGGACCAATACTTGACTGAGATGTTTGAGACCAACTATATGTCTGCAAAATGAATATACTGAAAGAGAATAATGGAAGAGGTGAATAAAAAGCTTTAGGATGTCAAATACATTAGACTTCTATCAGTAATAGACAATGGTTATAGTGTGTGACTCCTTTTCTCATTATGTGGTTGAACTTTGTTCTGTGGATGGTGCAAATCTGTAGCCTTACAGGATAAGGCTTCTGGTCATCTCTGATTCAATTATCAAGAGAGAGATATACCAGCTGAGAAACACCCTGAAAAAGTAGTGTTTCAGCTATGCTGCTTTTAGGGGGCAGGAAAGGTCTTGATGCAACTTTTGTACCAGCTTTCCATCAGCTATGGAGCTCATCCAGCAGCAGTTTGTGGCACCTGCATTTTTCTGAGTGGATGAGATTCTGCAGCTTAAACATTACTCCTTTAATGTGTAACTTTTAATACTTGTGGTTAACACAGGGTGAGAGAAAGTAAAATGTAATGGGAAAGCCAGAAATAAGCAATAATCTTCTTTTTCCAAACTTCAGATTTCTTGATCTTGAAAGCAGAAACTTAGGTAGGCTTTTCCTACTGTAAATTGCAAAAATGAAAAAAAAAAAGTGAATTAATCAGAGATATTGGCATAAAAATAAGATAAGAAGCAGATTCTGGATCATTAAATGGTAGAAGCTCATAGCTCTCATCTCCATGGAGCTGTTTTCTAACCATTAAAGAACACAGAATGTCAGTAGAAGCTGAGAAATCACTAGCTCTTGTTTAAGTGAGTAACTGTCAGTTACTCCACAACATGATTGTATTAGTTTTGCTTATTCAGCTTCTTGTTTGTGGTTTGAAACACAAGACCACCTAATGCATGGCTACATCAGGTTGCTGGTCATTTACTGTAGGCAGAAGAAAAGTAAGTTATTGCCAACTTAGACACTGTTAATAAAAAAAAGAAATTCTTTTTTACCACCTAATAAGATGCCAAATTGGAGTTGAAAAGCCTAAGAAAAAGTCCTTTCTGACATTTATTAGTGTGTGGTACTAATGGAGAAGTACCTGTGAATATAGCATCAGTACCTTGATATACCTTCGTGTGGTGAAACACGTTTTTCTTCCATTTCCTATTATCTCCTAGCTCACAAAGTACTTAGATCTGAAAGTGGTTAAAACTCACTTACCTATTACAGGCTCTGTTTTTGTTCCTAGATGTCTTTGATAATGTGACTTGTGCAGTCTTTGCTAACCTGATATTTGTCCTGCTGTGAAGTAGCACAGATATGCTGTTTCAGCAACAGTTTGGAAGTTGTGTAATGTTAGCCAACTTGTATGAGTTGGAAGTATTTAAACATAGTCTTTAAACTGACACATTACCATCCTGGAGTTTTTATTTGACTTTGGTATGATAGTGTTCTACAGGAAAATCTGCAATACAGTAGTACAGTAGTGTTCTGCAGGAAAATCTAAACTTTTCCCTGGTCATCAGGATTGCATCATTTATGTTTTATTCAGAGATTGTTTTACATGAAAATTCTGTAATAGTACTAAGTCAGATTTATGTTCTTGCTATACTTTTTTTCCCTAATGTAAGTTCAGTACTTCACTGAAATTTCTTTAGATTTATAGTAGTTTAAGAGACAGCAGTATCATGTCTTAGTATAGATCTTATTGTCTTCAATTAGCGTTCATGTAAGAGTCACTGTTACTCAAGTCAGCAAAAGTAACTGGTTAGGTATTTTAAGTGAGAATATTTCGTAATTGCTGCTTCTGAATTCCGTACTCACTAATTGGCTTCAGTAAGGGCTTCACAGCACAAGCATCAACATTAAGGATATATATATATGGAAATATTAGTCAAATGTGATTTGATAATCTGAACCTCCTTGCCCCCCTCCCCCGCCCAAAGAAAAAAAAGATGCATTCACTTATTGTCAGTGGTGATGCTTATTTAAAATGATATGTACTGCTGAAGTATTTTCATTTAGTAATAGAAATGTAAGTGAATGGCTAAGAATAGATATGCAGTGCTTCTAGGAATACTGTCTGATATAGTAACAACTATTGACGATATTGGAAATCATGTGGGTTTTTTTCTGTTCTTCAGTCACTGTATACAACTTATTCTTTGCCTGTCATTCAGCAGGTCAGTGGTATAGGATTACCTTAGTGCTCACCCGTTTATTTATTTCTCTTATTTATTTCTCTTCCCCCTCCCCCTTCCCTGTGACAACTTTTGTGCTGGGTTGATCTGGATTTAACTTGATTCCCAGCCTTGACAGCAGTTTTGTCAGATCAAACTGTAGCATTTGAAAACAACTGGTTTATTGAAAAACTTGCTGAAACAATCTAGGCTTGGATTTCAGAGGGAATGGAGAAGTCTTGATCCTTGCCACTGTTGCAAGCTCAGTATCATGGTGTTAGATAGGCTCACAATTATGAAAAACTTCATGGTCTTTAGTGTAATGACCATAAAGTGGGATATGTGAGATCATGAAGCCTGGAATCTAAAATTGACACAATTGTTCTGAGGTTAGAGTTTTCCTTTGGGCTTATATATAGAAAATACAATCTAACAAGGTGTTCCTTGGAGTCAGAATTTGTATCCCATTAGCTTCAGTGGAATTTATCGTATTTTACACTGAATGAAAGAAAGATCTGGTTAAATGATCTGTATGGACCAGGTCCTCAACTAGCATCACTTGGTTGAGATCCTTTGACTTCAGTACAGCTGCAACCCTATTTGCATACTTGACCCTCTATATAAAGGCAGAAAGTGTAGATTTTAAATTCTGGAAAAGGCCTATTTACTGGATTCTCTCTTTTCAAGCATTGTTGTTAATTTAAAAGCTTGCGTACACACAAAGGGTATGTTTTGGTGTCTAGTGATTTAGATATCACACTTTTCTGCAAGTAGGTTCATACTTTTTTCTGTCTTTGGAAACGCCATTTTGTTATCTTTACCATTTCCTTTTCTTTCTTTCCGCAGGTAAACATTCTCTGAATTTACGGCAAGCTTATTTCTATGCTGATGTAATAGCCACAGTTTGGATATTGCCTCTGTTATAAGTTATTCATAGGTACTTAGAGTTGTCTCAGAAAATTGACCTTTAGACTTAATTCTTGTGCTTGGCCTCTTGTCCAAAAGTGACGACTACTTCTTGAGAGAAGTCTTGATAAAAATCTATAGGATTGGGTTTAGTTTATCTGACTGGGCAGCAGGAGGTGGTAAGGAAGTGAAGGTCACTAGTTCAATTCCTTGCTGGAATTAAATCCTTGAGAAAATAAGGATAATCCTTCATCTGAGGTTTACTCACTTGGTTGCTTCCCTGCAATTCCTTTTTTTTTATAAAGCTGTATATCCTTTTCCTTAGAAGACCCTGAAGGTGTTATATACTCATTAATAAACAGTCATGTTGGTGAAACATGCACAATTAAATAGTACTACTGTTAGTTATAGGTAAAAATTTAAATCTGAAGTCCAAACACCTTTGAATTTCAGGAGAAGGCACGGAGGAAAAGGTATTATTTCAAAACTAAGTGTAATTGCATACTTAGTTTTTTATGTAAGATGCAAAGCTGTAAAGGATCTGCCTTTTAGATCAATTTTGGATGTTGTTCAAAAATCTTATGCCATTTGACACTGTCAATGCCAAATGGCAGCCTTTCCATCCTAGTTCAACTTTGGATATATTTACACTGCAATTTCTACCCACAGCTCCAGACTGCTGTGGTCAGTCAGACGGATACCTGATTTGCCTAATTTGAAACCATTTTGGCTATATCTATACTCTATACTGCAATTAGAGTTACGCAGTGTAGGGCTTGATGGGTCCAACAGGAATGTTATAATGATAAATTTTTGTATTGGAGCAAGAACAGTCTTGTTGCGATATTGTGTAGTAGATTTTTCAGTGGACTTCTAGAAACATTGCAGCACCTGTGTGTGTATTTGGCATTATTCTTTTTATTGTGCATTTGTTAACATTGAATTTCAACTACAAATATGCTGCCCATCCTCAAAAGCTTTATTTCTCTATTTTAAGAGCTTAAGTGGGACTCAAGCAACACATTGGTCTTCTGCTAGCCTACTATGCAAGGGTAAATTTCACCCTTTCTGAACTGATGCATTTTGTCACTTTAATCAGGAATGTACTGGGTATTTCCTAAGGCAATATAAAGGATCAAATTTCCCTATTAACTCCTGCAGAATCAAATTAATTGTTTGCACCATATCTAGGATATAAACCACAACTTTGAAGTATCATGATTCACAGTTTAGAAGTTAGGGTGATTTATCCCAGGACTGCCCTGGGGAAAATATATAAGTAGCAGTCTGGATATTTGAGATATCCTGAGCTTTGAAAAGGTCACTACTATAACTGGGTGCTCAGAGTGTGGGGGCTTTTTGTCCTATTGCTCTTTCTATTTATAGCGTATCTTTTTCAAAGTAAATCATTAAAAATGTTTCCCTAAAACAAGGTGGAATTTCAAAGGAATGACTAATGCTACTCTTACGCCCATCTTTCTCTGCATTCAAAGGAAAAACAGTATTTTTTTTGTTTGTTTGTTTCATGAAAGATTTAGTTGGTAGGTGAGCAGATGGCTAGTCTTAAGCTTAGAAAGTTTGATTTCTTTCGTTATCTCAGGCTTTAAGACTTGCTTCCATATGGACAAATCACTTACGCTTTGTCACCTGTAAGGCAGTTTTAAATGTTCCCTGCAAAGTGCTTTGAGAGCATAGACCAAGTGTTTTATAAAAGCTAGAAGATGTTTTTGAAATATAACCTATTATAATATATGACAGGATTTACTGATAGTTGATTTGGTTTTGTTGCTCACCAAAAATACCGAGCAACTGGGAGACTAAATAAGATATCTCCTCTATAACCATAAAATGAGGAGGAAATAAAGCTATGAAAATGATTCTTCTTCCTATTCCCCCAAAATA
Source organism: Tinamus guttatus (assembly GCF_000705375.1). The sequence goes on along the minus strand of NW_010587147.1, from coordinate 144,078 downwards.
CCTAATTCAAACTACAGTTTAAAAGGAATAAAAATATGTGAACAGATGGAAGAATTTTCTTTCATCCCTGCAAGCTTATTATTATTATTTTGGTGTTTCTGGTTTGGGAAGAGAACTTGATGGGTTCAGTGATCACTGATTGCTGTAAAATCGGCAAACTGTGCCCAGCTGTTCAGTGGATGCTTGTCTGATCACAGAATTCCTGCTTATAAAGTACAGCAGGGAGGAAGAGAGAAGAACATGCTGGTATCTTACTGGATTTAGTTTTACACAGCAGCAGCTGCTAAACATGCAGTGACTCTTTTACTTAGCAATTTAAACTAAAAGCCATAATTATTTAATGAGCAACCTCCCTCTTCCTATTTTATTTGGTGTCTTCCCCTTGCCCAGGTGCTGCAGTTAGGATCTAAGGCATGGCTTGGTATGTCTGCAGTCCTGCCTGCACTGGGTGTGACATGCCTTGCTTTGATTTATTTATGAGTCTTTATTTTTTAATCTTTGTGAAATTGCAGAGAGAGGAGAGAAATAAGGTCTTAAAATGACAATCTGTGACTTCCATTAACTAAGATGCCTTCTGACATGACATTTTAGGGACTTTGAGGGTCTTGGTAATAGTATTTGTGGTTCAGAAATGACCTTGCATATCAGAAGGTCTTCCCTATCCAGTATGTCACCATGTTAAACAGCCCGGTGAAACAGCACAATACCAATAAATGCGGTGTCTGAGGCTCCTGCAGCCTCTTTATCCCCCTGTCATGTCTTGGAAGAAAATAAAAATGGATGCATCTTTTTAGAGAAGAAGAAAAATATCTTGCTGAAAGGAAATAGCTGTCTGTGCACTGCTTAAACAGTCTACATGCTCTGCTGGTGCTTGACTTGGTCATTGTCAATGTGCAAAGGAAAAAAAAGAAGTCCAGTATGAAATAAGCTTGTAATCTTGCTTTTCCTACAGCCTACTGCAACTGAGAGTTCATACTCATTTGTTTCAACACCACAATCACTTGCTAAAGGGATGTTTGTGTCAGCAAAATGGAGTATTATGATTTAGATTTATCAAGGGAGAACAACAATATCCTGATTATATGCAAATGATCAAAATTATTATTTTGTATCTAGACATGTGGAAAAGAATAAAAGTAGAAAACAAGGACCAAAGGGATTGATATTTTAAATTATGCATTCACTTGTAATGAGATGGCTATAGGAAATGGGATCTGACCTACTAGATCTGCTAAAGCCATGAGTCATGAGGATCTTCAAGGCTTTGCCACCTCTTCTCCCTGGGCCTAAAACATTATCAGAACACTTCATTTTCTGCTCTTTTTGGTGTGATGGAATCTGACCTTCTTTATTGGCCAACAAGAAATTCTTTAGGTATTGGAGAATTTCTGTTGGTGTCCTGCTGCTGGAGATGGCTGCTGTGCAGGTCTTGCTCTTTGTGTTGCCACAGAATTACAGTTTGGGGGGATAAAGAAGTGTGCAGAATCAGAGCTCTACCTTGCCAATCATTCACTAATGCCAAGTCCACCAGAGATTCTGACAGTGAGTCTGATACATATGTAAAAATGGTCTCTGTCCTTACCTGCTCTTGCATACATCATCACAGTGATTATCACAGGAAGGGAGCTGTTCTTGACTCCTTGTGATTCCTTATTTTCTACCCTGAGCAGAGTTATGCCAGAGAATCTGGCCTTCAAACTGGATATTTTTGTCCATAATTATTTGGTTCCCAGGTGCTGTATTTTTCAAGCAAAACTATACTGGCTCTTTGGAGGAAAATCTGCTGAATCAGTCATTTGGCTGAAGAGTAACCCTTCTTTAAATATGATTTGTTTTCAATGCTAAAAAAGGGGAAGTTGTGTGTAAATCACTGCTTTTCTTAAATCGTTGCTTTCATTATTCATCCTATTCTTGAACACTTTGTACTTTGCTTTTCAAGCAGCAGAGATATGGAGCCGAATTAAATAGTAAATAATAGTCAGCACCATCAGGTATTTATTAATGTTTTCATATTATGTAAATACCTTAGAATCCAGCTTCTTAGGGAACCTGATCTTGCCTGAGCAATTGCAGCTCTTAAAAACAAACACTCTGAATATTAAACTTCATAGATGTTAAGTATTGTAAAAGACCTTTCCAAAAATGTGATTTTGAAAATAAATATACTTTTGTGTCCTTAAAAACTTAGGAAATACCTCACATACTTAAGCCTTCTTCTGTTAATATGTCCATATGCCATTAGCTGAAAACTTTGAACTGATTGTTATCCATGGCTTGATTATCTCACATATTTTGAAACAGGAACTGACAGTTCTCTGAAAAATGGATTTCAGTATTCTGAAATAATCTGAAAAATGTTTATGTGCGTACCTGTATGCATAGATACAATAATTTATTTTGGGACGTTCAGTTGTAATTTTTTCTGAATAGCAATAGCTATTCTGAGTGCCCAACAAAACATGAAGGCCACAGATAATATAGCCTTTACTTCTGCTTTTGTTGTCTGTCACTATGTGTTGAAATATCTAATTGGAATTAAATGTTTTATATATACATATTTGTTTAAAATACTGACCTAAATGTATGGGGTTAACACCATGTGTGTGATTTATGGATTTTTAGTGCTGTGATAGATTGTATTGCATTTTTGCCAACTTTCAGTACTTCAGTGGTCGTCTTGAACCTGAAGAATTAACCATCTGTATAATTTTCTGCTACAGAAAATGGGAGTGGCAAATAACTGTTTCTTGCCAACAAAAGGAACTGTCCAGCATTACCCAAGCTGAATGTGCTAAAGAGGTGATAAAATTTGAAGGGTCTTTTAATGTGTTCTTTCAATGACAGAAAATTGTCTAACCTTTGAAATGTAAATATATAAGGTGTATACATGTGTACATATTTGTATACATATATGTAAAAGTGAGATAGTGGATACATGCAAAGACTAATACTGTCTCTCTGTAGCTTAGTTCTGGTACAAGAGTCAAACAACTTTTAATGTTGGAATCTCCTCATGAAAACTCCAAGAGCGAATTTATAGAAGGATACAAAATGAAGAAAATACATTTTAACAACAATGGTATATTATGATACATCTACATAAGAAGACTAAGCAAGACAAAATTGTTCCTAAACTATGTTTCATCTGTGTGATGAAGAACCGGTGCGGGTGAAAGGAAAGGAGAAGTGGCAGACATGGTACTTGTTTTTATTGATTCCATTTGACTGAGATTTTCAGGAAATGGTAATTTTCTGATGGCTGCTGAGATATATCAAAATTAATGATACATCTTCCTGCTTTGCAGTAGATTCTCATAAGCTGTCTATAAAAGAGCTATCAAAGGAAAAGCGAGCATACGATTAGCTGTAATTTGGAATGACTCTGCAAAACAGCCCTTAAAGCTCTTTTTGTCAGCTTTCTGACAGTCTCTAAAGGTCCCAGAGTTCCTGGTTGCTGCAGCAAATCAGCTGACATCAAACCTGGATATTAGCAATGTCTCATTCTTACTCTCTCTGCATCTGCTTTAAAGCAACAGCCTATAAATGATGCAACTCAGAAAGATGTGATTCCTTGCAGATCATCTGATCTTAGTGTTAACCTGTACAGGAGAGGGAATGATAGGTTTATCACCATCTAATTCCTATTTTCTGCCAACACATATTGTGTTTTCTTATTCTCATTTGTAATATAATAACCTAAAACTTCATCAGGAACAATTTTATTGACTGCAATGATAGTAACTTTAAAAAGTTATTTAATTCCAACTACTTTTTGCATTCTGATTTAGATGCTTGCTTTCTGGATATTTTTGCTTTGTCATGCTTAACCTATTTTTTGGCTGTTGATGTTTGTTCTTCTTCCTTTTCATCACCCAGTGAACAAAATATCTTTTCCTTATCATTTTATGTTTGCAGTTATGTCCTACTTTATTTACTACTTTGGACAGCCACCTTTTAGAATTAGATTCACCAGAACTTAAAATTTGAGGCAGATAATTCCCCCACTGTGGGATACTATGAAGTGGCACGTATACTGTACAGCTGTTGGCATGCAGCTTGTGATTTACAATATGGATCCTGAAAAACTTCTCCTTACTTGAAAATGCATGTCAACAGTATCTGAGCCTAAGTGTCCCAAACTACCAATCCAACATCTTAGCAGTATGTAGGTATTGCTCATTTTAATATCCACATTTTTATTGCTATCAATTTTGAACTATTACTGTAGTAACTGTAAGTGATGAAATGTGTGCTTGAATGAAACAAGATTGGTGCCACAGTGATGTTTAGACATTATAAGGATATCATGTTAAATGTGGATTATGGTTAATCACTGTAAGTTATGACTTGGTGAGAAAGTCTGAGTGCTCAAAGCATGTGATGAGTTTTCTTCCTGGATGGTTAAAGACTGATGTAGAAATTGGAATCTTTTCCTCTGCCCACTTAGCTTATCTGAGCCAATGTCACACAACCAGCTGAAAAAGCGAAGTTTTCATTAGTGCTTCATGGAAATACACCATTTTCTCCCAAGAAGGATGAGCTTGTTATGACTCCTCTTTTTAGGACTGATAGGTAGAATGTTTTATACATTTTTGGTCCTTGGCATATTTTGTGACTACCCCCCAGTCATTCTGAATTGCATCCATTGCTTTACCATTAGATTTTCATCTGATGAATTCGACTGGAAATAAATGTGTTCTCCCTGCAATAAAATATAGGTTTATAACGAAACAGTCCAAGAGGCAAACTGGCTGCTTGTTTAAGGAGATCTTAATGAAGAGTTGTGAACCTGAATATCTTGATTGATATGAGCAGATTTTGTGTTAGCCTTGGTGTGTTCCTTTTGCCATCTGCAAATTAGCTAAGTAGCCTGAACTAGAGGTTCTTGGTTTGTACATTACTGTTTGGTGCTGGGGAGAAAGCGGGAGCTAATCAAAGAAGGAGGATGAAAATGCTTCTCATGTATAACACTTTTTGGGGCATAGCTCTCAGGCTGATTCCCTGCTAAATGACAAGGTGGGTGGGGAGAAAGTGGCTGGAATGATGGTGGCATTTGGAAGGGGGAAGAGCCTTGTCAGAGGTTTGACTTGGTGCAGATCAGAAATATGTTTTCTGATTGTAAGGGAGGTTGGAAGAGGCTGCTGCTCTGGGCTGATAAGATGCTAGATGGGGTTAGATGCTAGTTTATCTGTAAGAAGATGAGAGATCCTTTCAAATTTGTGATGTATTTAATCTAAATCAAAAAATCCCAAGGGATTTACAGTTAATCATAAAGCAGAATAGATAAAATATACTCTGAAAAAAAAACTTTAGTGAGATTAATGCTGTATATAAATGGGAATAAATAAATATATGTAAATACTTGTTTCTTGTGAAGGTTATTTGATTGTGCCAGTGAAGGATACTAACTGGCTTTTATGGGAAATAAATATAGGCATGTGAGGGAATCGTGTTCAGTATAAAGCAGAGTTTATCTTTTGACTGTAGAACTGTCCTCTACCACTTCCAGTGCTAGGGTGACGGGTGGTAGGGAAGTGCAAAGTTGTGAGATGCTCTGGATGACACCAGACATTGGGCAGCCCCAGACGGAACTTGGCATTCAGAAGATGTGTATTTTTGCTCTACACCTTTGTTGCACTTAGTGAAGGAGAGAGTAACACTGAGTATGGTTCTTAAGTTATTATATTTTGACTTGTAGTGTTTGTGATAGTTGATTCATCTGACTTCTAAAGCAGGTGTTATGTGAGCAGTGATACTATAAATTTTTGTCTGTTGCTAATATATTGCAACAATCTGGAAACTATTTTTAAGCTGTCTGCTCACTTATACGTTCCATGGTTTATTCACCTCTGGAAATTTTAGCACTTGTTTTGCAATGCACATCTACCATGTATCTATGATGTGTACCTATCATTTCTGTAGAAGCTATGAGTGCAGTCTGTAGACATCCTTGAGCTGTCTTTCATCTTACTAGTTCAATGACATATGAAGCCGTGATGCTACAGACCTAAGTGCAGGACTCATAAACCTGTGCAGGGCCTCGAGCACTTGGATGGGAAGGAGAGAGAAAAACTAAAAACAATCAAACATCAGCAGCAACAACAAAGCAGTGCTGAGGCCTGTGCTGCTTTTGATTTGCTGCTCTTCCTTTTTGCACTCAAGTAGGCAGAAAACTGCCACTGTGACAATTCTTGCAGTATAGATGCAAAATACAAATCTTATGATGTTTATTTGCTGCGAGTGCTCCTTAATAGCTAGGAAAGTGCTACTTCTGACAGTACCTTTGGTTGCATAGGCACAGATCCCTGCTTGAGCAAGAGGTTTGGACTAGATGACCTCTAGAGGTCCCTTCCAATCTCTACCATTCTGTGATCTTCTGAAAAAGGGTGCAAGTGCTATTGCTCGTCTTTGAAGGGAGGCCTGTTGTGCAAATCAAATGCTGCTCTGATAAAGCTTGATGTTATCTTTCAGTCTGTAGGTTACACAGGAGAGGTTGGAGTGTTTTAAAAATTAAAAATTAAAATTCTTTTGCTTTATTTCTCTTGTTTGTATGTGTTTTGCAATATAATACTTAATATGTTCAAAGGCGAAGTTTTAAATACTCAGGAGTTGCTCGACTAATGAACCTACACAGGCTGAAGTATTGCAGCACTAGACACACTTCCCTATTTGAATAAAATATCACAAGGTGAATTTTAGTGATATAGTGGAAGAACAGCAATTTTGTTTACATAAAACTTGGATTTTGAGAAATGATTAAAAAGCAACTCTTCCAGAGCTTTTACAGAGCTGTTTAATAGCTTATGAAACAAAACAGTCTTTCAGATTTACTACAAAGATTATTATTTCTTCTTCCCAGCCTGTGCATAAAGTATTATGTTTGGTTCCTTTTGCAATCTCTGATGAACGATTCCGAACCTGCTAAAGGATTTGTAGAAGAAAATTCAGATGTCTTTTGGAGCTTCCACTAGCTTCATCCTGGCAAGAGTGGGTGCATGAGCTGGTCATTTTGTAAAGCCTCAACCTTAGTGTGGAATTTTCCTTAATGCTCCTTAGTGATTCAGAACTAGCTGCTTTCACTGCATTACCAGCACACAAGGTGCTGAATCAACTATGGTTCTCCGTGTTTTTTATAGGCTTTTTAACTTCATCAACAAACATCCTAAACATTTAATGCTGCTTCAGCCTAGAAATAATTTTGATCATTTCCCTCATGAAAATCGTTGTATTTTATAACCTGAGTTCTTTCTTATTTTTACCCCTAGTCTTTCCATACTGTGTTCTCCCAATTAGCATGACGCTTCAGGGTATTTAGAAGAGAAAGTATGTTTGAAAACCTAGCTTCTTTGGAGGACACTCTTCTGGATCAGTGCTTTCTTTAAATCTTTGCTTTGTGGGAGTTTGATTTTGAAGAGGTAAAGGACTGAGGAGCAAGGAGGAGGATATGGTAACCTACTGGTGATACAAGCAGCAAAATGTCGTAAGCAAATATGTGAGTGTATGTATTTGAGTTACAGCATAGCTTGGTTTGGTTGGCATAATTTTCATCTTGGGAGTAAGGGTAGGAA
>NW_010587147.1:117073-136466 GCF_000705375.1 Tinamus guttatus | reverse complement strand
GCCTTCTGGTTTAAGGAAGAGAGAAAAGGGCATCCTGATTCCCTGCAATCTGCACTGTTGCTTGTTCCTTGGGACCCCACTAGTCAAAACAACGGGATTCATATGTTGACGACAGCTGAGAGACCAAAGTATGACCAGATGGCAAGGGGGAGCTGAGCTGTCTGTTTCTGCAAGCGATAGGCACATTATGGTTATTCTCTTCTGGGGACGAGGGGGTGGGAAGGAGGGGAAGCGGGCAGAGAGAAAGAGAAAGAGGGAGATATTAGATAAACAGGCTGTAGCCTGAATACATATGACATGTGGGAGGAAAGCTTTGTTAAGTAAGAACTGAAAGCCCCTTGCAAAGCATTAAGCAGCACCGCCTGTGCATTGCACTGAGGCAAACCACAGGCAAGAGAAGCACAAAGCTGTAAAACTACTGCATTGCCAGTACAGCCTGCAAGGCTTCTCTAGAGACCCTTGAAACTGAAATTCTGAACGTTTTGCTAGCAGTGTGCCTTTCAGGGGGTGGTAAGGGTCAAGGTAATTTTTAAGTGGCCTTGATGTTTCACATTTTGCTGCTGAGTTCCTAGTGAATTTTTCAGACCAGCTTACCTAGGGAGGAAGAATCATTTAGTAACAGGCATGCCAAAGATTTCTTTCCTTATCTTTATGAGGGGTACGTTTTTGAGTTAAAATTGATTCATAGCTTTATTCTGCTGAACTTTAGCTTCATGCATAGGCAATAGCTCTATGACGTTATAGGTATCTTCTCTTCTCACTGAAGTCAATGGAAATTGAGTCTAGCCAACAACTTGCAGGTGGTGCTCAGCATGCTGCATAATTAGGGAATGCACTCTGGTCTGCATCACCCTATGGTTGATCCAGAACTAGCTGAAATCTGTAAAAAATTTTCCCACTAGACCTATTAGGCCTTGAATTAAGTCATATGAGTGCAACCACAGTATAGTTTTCTTTTATCTTTTATTGATAATAGAGCTATTAGCTAATAGCTAGAATCTTTCTTTACTCGTTCTCTCTGCCTCAGCAGCAAAGAGTTTGTTAGATTTTTCTCTTCATTATTTTTTTCTGATTGTTCTTATTGTGGTACTTGAATTAATGAGTAACTGGAGTAATTGATACATGTATTACATGTGAAAAGGAAGTTTTAATTATTTATTATATTATTATGTATAATATATATTATACTATAATATTATATTATTATATTTATTTAATTATTATGTTTAAATGTATACACAATACAATAATTATGTATTTTATGTATAAAGAAGATCAGTGTGATTTTAAAAAAATATGAGGTTATTTGGGAAGGATTTGTTACTCTGTTCCATATATATTTATTTATATGTGTGTGTGCTCTGGTAACTTTCTTTTTTTACCTACTTCTCTGTCTGACTTGTTGACCTTGAATATATTTCTTTCTAAGAGCAGCCTCGTACTACTGTTTACCCGATGAACTATGCTGAAACACTATGATGTCTGAAGGGGGAAATACAACCGATTTGTTGGACTGTAGCACCTGCACTGCTGCTTGGTAACCTATAGGAGTGCTTAAACGTGATCACCAGCGTGGCTTCCCTGCTGCTCCCTGAGTGGTTGCTTGTGACATTGATTGGTGAGGGGTAAGGGAGAAGGAGCAGGGGGGCTGATTTACACATCTAGCCTGCTGCCTAGAGGGCTGGGTTAGCTAAGGTAGAATTTTGCCAGGTTTTAGTTACAGGAATACAAAGACTTCAAGAGGCCTTTGCTACACAGAAGGTGCAGCTAGAAAATTTTTGATACACATGAGTACATGCATACAGCAAAGTCTTCAAAGGATTAAAAACCCAAGCAAACCAAATGAACCCCCTTCCAAACAACCCATCCCTTCAGGAGAGAAAAAATTACACTGAAAACATTTAAACTCATTTGGCAAGATATGCCAGTTTTTTATTCGCTTCTTGGAAAACCTTTTGCAGTTCCATATGGGACACCATCTTTTAGAACACTGTTGTTAGTGAACCAAAAAAAGCATCCTGCTAATTACTGTTACTTCTCCAGTTATGCATAACCCCCTTTCACTATTTAATAGTAATACAACATATATAACTGCAATGTATTAGAAATTAACTTATTCCAACTATAATAGCTGAACGTTCTCCAGAAATGCCAATAACTTTTTCTTTTTGCTGCCAGTCTCCACGATCAGATATTTTTGGCCCTGTCTTTTCCTAACTTCTACCCCATTGTCAGTACTTGTGCTAAGTTCTTTGTGGCTTTCAGTTTGAGTAGATGCAGCTTTTCAACATATGATTTTGAAATTTCTTCCAGGTCAAGGGAGAAAATGAAAGGTAATGGTTAGAAGCTTGCTTTTTTTTTAAGAGTCTAAAAGTCAAGGGAAATTTCTGTGATTGCAAGTGTGAAAACTTTCTGAAAACAACAGTTTTATTTCTGACATAACTTAAATATAGGGAATATCAGTTATTGTAGAACAGGCAAAAGTAATACGTGCAGTTCAGCAGCCAGCTAATAAATGAGACTAATATTTACATGTTCCTTATTTACATAATGCAAAAACTCAGATATTAGGCTGATTGGATCCTCAGTATGTAGCTTGCTGACCAAATATGTGTGTATTCTTCAGATTTAAATAAGTATTAAGCCGTGGAGGTGTACATTTTTTTTTTTAATAAATTATAATCACCTGCATCTACCTGTAAGTTATGTGGAATGTTATATTGCCTGGTGATTTTTGCAAGTTGAGAGTTTTTACTTAAGTGCCTGAGAAGCATTTTGCTATACAATTTTGTAGTAAGGGTGGTGGTGGTCATGGGGAATATTTGGCCTTAGGCCAGGATAGGTTAGTCCATATAATATATATTGTGTGTGTGTGTGTATATACACACTTTGTGCATTACAATGCACACACACACACACACACCCCATTGTAATGCACAAAGGTTGTGTAATTCTTTGGTCCTTACCTGTTCTCTGGGAACAAAGTGCATCCATTCAAACTCTTGGAGAGCATTCATTCAAGCTCTTCTGTACAGGATGTTCTAAAGCCAGTTTGATATTTTCAGACTTTCATTCTGATCTTCTGTTGTCTGAACTGGTAGGGAGGAATCTGAATAGAAGACTGTATTTTTACCACCCAAGTTTGTCTGTTTGTCTGCTTGGCTTTTCTGTACTCATAGTGTAAATGGGACCCGAGCCACCAAGCCAAGAAAGCAAGGATGTTAATAATAGAAATAAGGATCCAGAAGGTTGGATTTGGGGTTCTCTTCCTGACTGCTGCTAAATTGCTCTGGTATAGTAAAAATCATCAAGCACCCAATTTCATCCTATGTCTTATTTATATTCCATTTAATCAAATGACACTGGTAAACCTTGAGAATTCCATCTAATGTGTGTCTCAACCTCAGTTTTCGTTGTGTTCTGATCTCTTATATATATGTTACCTTGCTGTTGCAGAAATTGAGAAATGCTCTCCAGTGATCAGAACAGAGATTCCCAGTATTTATCTCTGTGAAAATGGCAGAATGCATTTTGAATTTTCTGTTGTTCCTGATTGCTGCTTTTGCTCCTCATTTTGAATTTGCTGCCAAATACGCATGAATGTCACCATATCCATGCTGTTATAATCTGAGACTTTTCGTCCTGTGAATAAATTCGCAGCTATTAATGGCAATGGAGATGTTTTTAATGTCTGTTCTTTAATTTAGAGCTCCTGACTATTTAGAAACTGCATTCCTGGGTCATTCATGTAGTGAAATAAGAGTTGCTCTATTTTAGAATAATCAATTTTCTGTACAGTAATTGAAATAATCATTTGGACTTATAATATGTTAGTGATAGCTAGTTTGATAAAAAGAAAAGTGAGATCAGTAATCTGTCACTGACAGATTTGTTTTGAGTAAAAGGCAGGTTACAAGAGTTGTAGTGTTTGTTTCGGATGTTACCCAAATGCTGTAGTTTAGCATATTTAACTAACTGCAGCAGTTTCACTCTGTCACCTGTGTATCAGATATATCTTGAATATAAGTATCTGAGATCCATTTATTTCTCCACTGTTAACTGCTTTCAGGTAAGCATTTCCTGTTCTGTGCATGAATACTTTCTCATGACGTTTTCAGTTTCTTAATCACAATTAATAATATACTAGATATGTTTCTATAGCAACTTCTACCCAAGGATCTCAAAGCGCTTTAAAAGTGTTAATACCTTTAGTTTTGTAATAGCACTCAGTGCTATTAATTACTCATATTTTGCAAGGAGAAAACTGAATTGGAGAGATTAACTGAGGTGCTGAAAGATACAGAAGTTGGTGACAGATTCAAGAATATGTGGAGACTGGATCTAAAACCTATTGAAAGTGGGCAAAGTCACACTTTTCTAGTCCCTTTTCTGTGTTCTAGTATAAAAACAAACCCTGCATTATCATCAGGTCTCTCTATCTTGTTTTATCCTTTCTGTAAAGTATCTTACGTGTTTTCTTAAACACTCACTTTATTATGGTTGAAGATTCTTATATTTCAGAAATCATCTGATATTGTGGAATCTCCATGTAAGGAGGGAAAGAAGAAAGGAAATCATCTGATCAATTTGAGCATTTGTTCCAGTACTGCAGACAGAACTAAGACCATTGTCAGACTGCTTCTCAGAAACCAAATAGATTGCTTGAAGCTGGTGTCCTTTGTGCAGTATCATTGATTGATCTCTCTGAAATGCTCGTACAAGAAGAGGCATTTTCTTGCTCTTTTTTCCTTCCCTAATGCACTTTATATCTATCATTTTATTTGAACTCCAGTTGCTTGAACATCACACAAGAAAAGTGTAGTTCTGTCTGAACTGCAGTTTCTCCACTTCTGCAAAGCTGAGCTACAGTGGGGCAGGAGAAATAATGTCTATATTTTCAGCCATTATTCAAAAACTGAATTTTCCATTTTCTAAACTGCTCTATAGTTAATTCTTTCTCTGCTTCACTTTTTCTTCCTCCCCCAATAGCTACTCAGCAAACTAAAACTCACCATACAAAATGAATACCTTTTCCTCAAGGTATGTCTAACCTGAGCGAAGAAATATATATATAATTTTTCCCCCCTATTTTTTTTTTCTTTTTCTCAGAAGTTCTGCAAACAAGTTTCTAATACTTCTGTGAGCTATCTTTGCTTTGACTAGTCTATTCTGTCTGTCTGACTCTATTTTATAGAATGGAAGCTAAATGAAACCTCTTTTCTTTTGCTTGTCGGTGTACCTAGTGATTAGAGAAATGAAACCCAAATATTGACTAACACTTTCATGGAATCATAACACAAATAAATAGAAATAGATGGAAGAAAATCTGAAAAAGAAGGTAATCAACCAACCTTTTCTGGTTCTCATTCTGCATCCTGTACTAGCCACAATGCTGGTGACTGGCAAATCACATCTTTGCACAGGGTGCTGCTGCTTTTGTGTCTAGGAGGAAGGCAGTTTTTCTTCAGTTTGAGATCCTTCAGATGAGCTCTATATCAGTATAAAGCTTGCTTTCTCATTTGTCCCCCTCCCCAGTTCTTTTGTCCAATTCCTTCATTTATTACTGAAGATGAAAGGTCAGAGAAATTGAGGACAGAATTTTGCAATTCACCTTCATTTTTATAACAGTGTAATTGATTGTCCGAAGTTTCTAGGACAGCTTGGAGATGCAGAGCACAATGATGGGAATGCTATTTCAGCTTCTGGCAGGCTGTAGGGGAGATGCAGTAAAATACTAAACCCAAAAAGCCCTATTTTGCAGTCTCTAAGTATCTGGAGAAATGGGAGAGGGAGCTGATAGAATGGAGTCCGAATATTTGGCATGGTGTGGGGATGGTGAGTTGGATATTAGGAGCTGCCAGCCAATGGATGTACTTGAATGGGCCTGTCCTGTCTTTTGCATAGTCACAGCTCTTCTAAATAGATCAAAAATAAGGACTATTAGCCAGCTTCCTATTTTATGGAGCAAAGGAGTTACTTTGCAGTGCCATTAACAAATGGAACAAATCACAGTGACTGAAAGTAAGAATTCAGAAATGCTTCTGCAGTCATTGTGCTTGCAATTACTTAAATACATACTCTATTTATTTGCATTCTTTTGATGATGCAACATTCAATTTATGTTTACTTTATGCACTGATACTTAAGAGGTTCTATCAGGCAATGTAACATCTTAAGATGTCCATTTTGAATCTTAATGTAAGGGTGAACTTGATGTTTGCCACTGATAGGAATATCTGAGTATTTCTGTTATCACCTTAGCACAGGAGAGCTATGCTACAATGTTGGGTCGAATGGATCCTTGTGGTGCTGAAGCGAAGGAGTTGTATCTGTGATAAACTTTATTTGTTGACTTCCAGTGGCATTCAAGCAAAGACTTGTAATGACAATGATATCTGAGAAGCACCTGTTGTCCCCCTAATACAATCAGCACTTCAGCTGCTTTTTCCCAATATAAGATTGTATATTTCAGAATTGTCCTTCCTGTTACAGTTCCTGTACTGACTGCCTGTTTAGCAGTTAGTGTAGTTGTAGAACTTCGTCTAGGACTTCCTGTATTTCTGTGAGAACTGTGAAATACTTCCTGTGTCTTACCCTAAGAAATATAACAACTTCCTGTATTCTCCCCAGTTACATTTTCCCATCTGTTTTTTTTCTTATCCTTTGCGGCTTGATGATTACAGGTTTTGTTCTTGTCTGAATACAAAGAAAAGGGATGCAAAGCAAATTTCCAACAATAATTGAGGGAAAAATATCCGTGAAGATCTTCCAAATGTGTATGTTGATATTGCAACTGTAGGCCTGTAGGAGTTTCCCACTGATCCTGAGTTTTTGGTGTGCAGCTTTGCCAAAATCTCTAGAAGCTGATACAAGGAGACTGGCTTCCTATTGAGCTTTCATATGGAAAGTAGCAATCAAACTTTGAAGGAGCAAAGAGAAAAGATCTTTGCAGCTCCAGCTCGGCTGTGGAAAGCATGGTTTTCAAATATACTTTGGCAGGAAACATGTGAAATGTGAAATCCAGTTCTTGGCATCTTCAGTCAAAGTGTCTGATGGTTGGGCTCATTAACCTTTTTTAGAGGGGGGGAAAAAAAAAAGCCAAAACAAAAACAAGAAAATATTCTCCCAAATCACTTGCTTTTCAATCCAAACTGCTTTCCTTAGTACAAAATGACACCATGAAGCAATATAACTTGTGATTATTTCTAGACTTCAGTGTTATCCTATCCTGTGGGAAGGATGTGAAAAGAATAGGAGGCTACTGATCCCACTGAGAGGTGTGTACTGGAAGTGCAGTCTCCTTGTGAAGCTTTTTTGGGGGAGAAGGGGATGGACCTTGCTTTAAAGCTGAAAATCTGCTTTTGGACCACCAAACACCGAAATTTGTTAAGGCTACCTGGTCCTTCAGTCTCAGGATTACGTACTGTGTTTGAGGAAGGTGAACGTGTGCACAAACACGCAGGTGATGCAGAACAGTATCTCCCACTCTTACTGTATAGGCTGCAATGGATATATTGTATCTGTGTCCCAGAGCTCCATCTGAATTGCACACCTCTTCTGAGATCTTGCACTCTCTTTTTGAATTCATTATTAGGACAGGTCTGTTGTAGGATAAGGTTTCCAGAACATCCTATGGCTCTTTCTGTGGCATGCTGTAGGTGAAAAAGCTTAGAATAAAATATTCAAGATTTATTTTTTCTTCTGTGTATGTAGCTATAGGCATTCATAGAGGAGGCTATACAAATCTGTTGTGATTATTTTTAGGAAATGTTGCACAACCTTTCTCTTTAACTAAAGCTTTTATACCATAATGACTTTCACAGTATCAGTTAGCCTCTATTTTCCTGAATGAAAAACACACACAGCACTTTCATCTCTTGCATCCTTGAAGTCTCCAAGGGATTTATTTTGCTACAGAGTTCCAAAAAAAGAGGGAAAGTGTTCAGATGCTGAAACAATGGGCAGATGAGCCAAAAACGTATGAAAAAGAATATGGTGTATACATACTTTATTGTGATGGATGGACTGGCTATTATTGCATTGGACCACGGACCTAACTTGGTATGGCAATTCTTTTGTCCCCAAAAAGTCACCTAGTTGTTATATGCTTTCTTCATCCACAAAATCATTTTTGCTCTGTGCTCCCTCATCTGCACCTTTAAACACCCGCAGAAAGAAACATTGCTATTTATATGTGTAGATTAAAAGATAAAATAACCCACCAAAACTATATCCATTTGCTCCTCATTTTCAGAATGGAACTGTGAAATTTCTCCTGTTTGACCATGACCGGTCTGTGAAATTGGGCATCACTCTCTTTAGTTTACTGCAGGTCCCAATTATAAGATCAGCCTCTGGAACCCTAAGCTTTGGCTGGCATGAAAATTCTGTTTTGGAGTGATTTGCTTGGATATATGTGTGTGCTGCACAGGGTGCTAAAGCTTTTTAAATGCTTAAGGTTTTCTCTGAACTAAAAACAAACAAAAAAACCCAGACCTTTTGATTAGTTTATGTGTGTAAATAATTTGAACATTCACGCATGCTGATTTTCGTGTGGGTATGTATGTTTAAAAAGCCATGATCTCAGTATGAAAGTCTGCATTTGTTCCTATCTGCCGTTTCTTCTTAAAAGATGGGAGAGAATGCTTTTGAATGCAACTGTATAGGTGCAGCCAGAAGATTAATTACACTTTTCATTCTATAATCTTAAAATATTTTAGTTATAAATATTTTAGCATTATTAAAAGTTTTTTTTTTGCAGATGGCGAAGTTAAGCTGTGTCTACATTAGTATTTTAGTTTGGAGTAACAGTGTTGTTTTGAATGGAGTCTCAGTTTTCTAGATGAGTCGTGGTACCCAGGAAGTGATTTCTGGGAAACAAACAAAAAACAAACAAACAAACAAACAAAAAACAAACAAAAAAAAAAACAAAAAAAAACAAACAAAAAAAGCTCTGCTTTGAGGGTGCAGCAAATAGCTCCACCTGCTAGTGGTGTCCTAGAGGGTCTGAAGCAATGGCGGATCCTGCAGAGAGCTGCAAACCACGTGTGACTTGGTGACACTTGTTCTAGGGCATTGAACTAAATCTGTAATAGGAAGGAATGCCTGAATTGTGTTTAATGTGCATGTCCAGGACTGAGCGCTGGCTAGTTCAATCTACTGATATGTTCCTTTTCTGCCAAATTACTCGCAAATATAAGCATAGCCTAATTTTACCCACATCACACAGAGTAACTGTAGCAGATGTGCATGGGGCGGATGGAAATATAGCTTCCACTCTTGTATACTGGCCTGGCCTCTCCAAAAGTCAAATGCACATGCTGGAGCTTTGGCTGTGATCTCCCATTTGTATGCTAAGTAAGATTTATATGTCAGTCACACATTCAGACTTCAGCGACTAAATTGAAATCTGATGCATTTATCCAGTACAACTGGTTTCATGTGAGTTTCTGGTAATTGCATTTCACACAAATAAAGCTAACTTTTCTGTGACCAAGTACTGCTCTGAAGGATTTGGCCTTGTTTGGTTATTGTTGTCCAAGCTTATATTCTTTATTTCAGCTTTGCCAACAAGACTAAGGCTTCTGCAGCTAGATGTTTTCTGCAGCATGTCTTTAACATTTTTTTTATAGGGAGGGGAAAAAAACCAGGATATTATCTGCATTGTTATATAAAGGAGATTGTAGAGGGATTATAGTCCTCCATTTTAATAAAAAAAAAAAAAAAACAGATCTTTCCTATCCCCCTCAAAAACACCTCAAACTTTTGGTCCCTTTAGAGAGAGAATTTTGAGTCAAGAGTGACAGCTCTTTGTGTTAAACTTCTTTGTAGCAATAGGTAACTCTGGAAGCCACCGAGACCTTGAGGTTCCTAACAAGTGCACTAGAGATGGCACTTCTTGAAGTCTTACTTGTAGAAATGAGTTACTGTCAGTATTGAGATTTGGTGGTGATATTGTGAAATGAATCTCATTCATTATTGAGTTCTATAAAATCTATCTTTGAAACAATAGTAGTGGTATTTCGCTATCTTCTAGAATATCCTCGTTTCTTAATCCTGATTACTCAGAATAAATTCAGACTATTAAAGCATTGTTCTGAAAAGTGTCTCTAGGGCTCCTTTTCCAAGTAACAAGAAACAATAATTTATATTTTGGCAAGAATATTCTTCTGCTATATTATTTCAGATAACCCTTGCTGTATGTAATCTTAGTGGTATTTTAAATAATTAAAAATTACTTTAAAAAAATACTCTTTTGTGGTATACATCACCACTGTAACTACTTTTTAATGTATTTATTTCAAATGTTTTTTGTTTTTCCTTCAGGGAGGAGCAGTACTGCAGTGTTATTGGCAAGCAGGTCAGCTGTTGTAACATGTGGCTTTTCTTTAAAAAAAAAAAGTGCATATCAGGTTTGAATATTCTCAGTCTTTTGGATAAGAACATACTGGCACTCAGGGGAGAGAAGGTCTGACCTGTTAATGGACTGCGCATCCATGTGAACTACAGAAATGCATGTGAATGTCAGTAACTGCATGTTACGAATTGTTCAGGAAATGCTGTTAAGACATGGCGGGAAGGACTTAAGTCCCAAATAGTTTTGAATTGGATTTGTGGGTTTATGATGGCTTATGTGTGGGTTTATGATGTGGAAGCTGTGGGAAGTAATTATCTCATAATAAGGAACTATGCAAAGTCCTATGTCCTGCTGAGAGTTTTTTGAACTGAGGTGGTAGGAACATGATGGGAGATAGCATGCATTGCAGCTGTGTTGTAGCCTAGTGGGATTACTCTAAATTTTTCTTGCAGTATTGCTGTTTTTAGAAAGCAGTGCAATGGAGTGGTTTACTTTGTGCTTTTACACCCTGTCCCTCATAAACATAACTTCTATTTTTAATCTAGCTGTATTAGAGTAGCAGTTTGTTTCTCTTTCTTGTTATTTTTAAAGTAAGGTGAGATGCTTTGTATAAAATATGTCAGTTGAAACTTACTGTGCCTGGTGGTTAGGAAAACAAGATAGTAGTTTGTATCAGGAATCTCACAGTATGTAAAGACACAAAGGTTTGGTGATTTGATGGAATCTTATTTTCCTGCTATGATAGTGGATAATTTTTCAATCACCACACCATTCATAGATGGCTTGATACCCTGTGCTGTTCAGTCATTGAAGAGCCTTGACACATATTTCTTAATACGTGCAGATATTTTAACAGGATTTTTTGACTTCTAGTACTGTAGGTGCTTTCTATTGGTGTTTTCTGGTGCTATATGAAGGTGGCTTACAAGGGAGCAGTTTCCAGAGGCAGAAATCTGTAGGACCTGATTTAATTTTGTTGCGACATTTTGGCCTGTTCGTGACTTTGGTAGAAGATCAAAAGCACCTACTCTGTTTGTAGCAGTGTTTTTGGTATCACTGGTGAGGTTTCTTCCCTCTTTGCTATTATCTAAAGCATTTCCTGTTGTGGTAGTAGCTTGAACTTGTGATTTCACACACCCAGTGAGGGTGGTTTCTCTTTTCCCAGTAGTAGAGAGAAATGTGGAGTGGATGGGGTAGGTCTGGGTGGCTTTGTAATCTTCACTCTATCCTTAGACCCAAGCCATGCTATGGATGATTGGGTGTGTTGAGTTTGGAGATTATCTCTGAGGAGTTGAAGATTAAAAAAAAAAATAGTTCTCGAGCTATTATAAAAGAAAGATCTTCATTTTCATGCTGAGTAGCATGCTTTTTGACTCCTATTAGAAGCTTCTGTGGTTGAGTTTATTAAGTGAACGTGGTTCAGGCTCTGGGCTTGCAAACTGTGTAGACTCATTCAAAATGATTTCGTCTTGGCAAACTTTTTCAGTATTGCAGTAAAAGAGGAAGTAGAACAATTACCTTGCCCCACAAAAGATCCATGTGTGCTTAAGGGTATTTCGCACACTCATTTCTGAAAGTTCTGCTTGCCTCTGAAATATTCAGCAATTATATGATTGAAACAGTATTTGTTGTTGTTTTTTTAAAATGGCAAGTTATTTTTAAAATATTTTTTTTTCAAATTCAGCACCTGCTTATTTCAAAAGGAATGCTTAAAGGATAAGTATAAAGGATAAGTATAAAGGATGACAACCATATTTTTCAAGGTTTTTAAATTGATCCATGTATCCATCTTTAACTTTAGCTTATATCTACACCCTTTTTACTTCTATACATCTCTCTCCACCCATGTTTGTGTCAGTGCTTTTACAGAGATGTACATAACTTGAAGCTCTATTATTTTGAGATATTGTGTCCCTAAGTGTTATTCTTCTGTGCTATTATGTGTGTGAATTTAGTCTAGCCACCTGAAGGTCCTCTATGCCACCACATCAATTACAATCACAGCAATAATCTTGAAACCAATGAAAAGCTTTTTGTTTTGTTTTTTTAAGCTCAGGAGCTGTTTGATTTGGAGTTCACTTCCTCTAGTCTATATTGTAACTATTGTTTATATTCCTTCTTAATTTGTCACTTATCACAAGGTTTTAAAATGACAAGATGTTCGAGAATGCTAATAATGAATGGGTGTTCAGTTGTCAGTTGTTAAAATGTTTACCTTGGCTTTAAATTTTTTTAATTTCTCATTATGGTGTATGGTCTCATGAGGTGTATGATGGTAATTTAAATTTTTTTAATTTCTCATTATGGAGGTGTATGATGGTAGTGTGTTGCAGTTGGAAACCCGAGCCTGGAGAAAGGAAGACGCGCTGCAGGGAGATTTAAAAATCACTTGTCTCTACTTGGCAATGTTAGATGACATTGGCAACTGTGGATGATAACTACTGATTACAGGCTTGTAAACTAGTGCTGTTGATGCCAGTAGCTAAACTTAAGAGCCAGTTCAACACAGAAGATATGCCTAGGCTTTGAGCAGTGGATGACATGAAAAGATAATGTACTGTTTGGCACCCTTGTCAAACTGACTGTGGGGATGAAGAAATGGTGATTAAAATGGAGGTGCTGGTAGTCAGTATTTAAGAAACACAGTTTCTATACATTCTGAAGCCCCATTGAGGGCAATATGCTTTAGTTCCTAAGGCTAAGAAAGAAAGTGTAATTCTTCAGTTTTGCCACTGCCTTGAAAGCTCTCCCCATGGACTCATGTCATCAGAATGTTACTGAAGTGTTGTGAAAAGTGGGAATGTTCATGTCTTGGGATATCTGCTGGTGAAGACATTCTGGTCAGGTGTAACACAGGTGGGAGTTTTGGGTTTGTTTTTTTCAGGTTTGGATTTTCCTCATCCCCACAAATTGTTCCAGGATTGAAAACTTTATAATTCACAGATTATATAGAACTAGAAATTATAGTAGGAATGAGTATCTGTTAGAAAATAGATTCAGTCCAAAGTCCCAGTCTTCCATGAAAAACCATCTCTTAAGTCATAACTGAAGCATAAATGCAGATTTAGTATTCAAATTTAGTGATTTTTTTCTGTCTGCAAACTCTATATTATGCTAAATTCTGGAAACTTGATCCAGTTCCTGCTAAATTCAGTGAATGGACTGGAGATGTAAGGTGGCTTTGCTTGGATCAAACCTCTCCCTTGATGAGAAAACTAAGTACTATGTATTGTTCCAGAGGGAAGATTCTCATTTATGGCCAAGCAGAGAACTTGGTTTCATAGCTGTGGATGGCTGCTGTGAAAGAGAACTCGAACAGGGTTGTGGGTTCTGGAAAGTTAAAAATGTCTTTGCTGCAGAGTAAATGTATCTGTTAAATTTACACTGACATTTCTCATTTCTTGTCTGCACTTCTGCAGTAGTATGTAGTAATGGTGTCACCCACATCATTTTTGCTGCTTGTGTAACTTCAAAAGAGAGTACAGTCTGCATAAAGTGAAGCTTTTTAATATTAGGAGTATGAGGAATGTGAGTAATGGTTTATCACACAGACTTACTAAAGCAAATGAATAACCCTGTTCCTCTGAATTTCTTCTTTACCCCACTTCTCCAGATAATGATGCTTAAAGTCTATATAAATAGCTGCAGAGGGCTCGATAAGGGTGTTTTTCCATCCATACAGAGTCTCCCTTATATATTATATCAGTTCCATTATCTTCTATAAAATGCTTATTGCAATTTCTTCTATTTAGTTTCCTGTATACATTATCTTAATGCATAGTGAAGTGTGTGTATGAATGAAGAGCAATATCTCATAAAACAAGAAAATGACTTGTAAGTTGCCAGCAGTTGAGCCCTAATAGTATGATCTCGCGTTGGAAAAATTTTCACTAGTATCTCCCCTTATACTTGATTATTTGTTTTACTTTTCAATCTTTTACATATTTAATAAAGCTTTACTGTAAGAGAAATATAATGATATTATAGTGAATTAAAAGTTACATAGCATGAATTCTCTTTGTAAATCTTGCCAGTTTAAAAAAACTCTAAGTTTTTACCATATTTGTTTGTGTAATGTGTTTTTATTGTGTACTAACAATATATTAGAATTTTTCCACTAGAAGACGGGTTCTAAGTTTTGAAATAAGGACTATAAATGTATTTTCAAGTGCTCTAGTTTATGTAGATATTCTCAAATTCTGAGATTATTATTTGATAGCATTATTTGTAAAGAGGAAAGAGAGATTCACCTAAGGTCTTGACAAATACCAGTGTTTAATTGCATTTATGAACTCTGAAATGCCCTTACATTTTTCAATCATTTTGCAGTCAGCAAAAGTTAGTAATAGGCAAGCTGCCTTTAGATCATCCAGGCAACACTCTGCCAGTGGATATGTATTTAATGCATATTTTTCTGTGGGATTATCAGATTATTTGAACTTTCTTTTGTCTATTCTTGCATAAATATCCTTCAGCAGTGGAACTTCTGCCATTTTCCCCTTAAATCTATACTAAAATGCCATGATTTTTCCTGTGTCTTTGTCTGTGCTGTCATCTTATTTTTTTCCTTTAACTGTTGTTCATGGTTACATTGCAGGAAATAATTCCTTTCCATCTTTGTTGTATATGCTTTTCCTTTATTCCAAAATTTTAACCGTTCTTTCTTTATTGGCTATTCAGCAAGCTCTGTATATTTAGTGGGTTTTTTTGTATGTTTAGTTCTAAATAGCCACAAAATAGTCCTTTCAGCCATATGGTGATGTTGTCTTCCTCCTTTTATACACTTCTGTTTATTTATGCCAGTATTTTTTTCTGGGAATGGAGTAACTGGAACCAGATGAAAGACTCCCAGCACAGTCTTACAGAGGCTGGATTAGATTATGCAGACCTGTAGCTCCAGAGCTTGAGGGCACATGGCTACCTCTAGGACTGGTGATGCCTCCTCCCCTCGCAGCCTGGCTGCGTGGCTCCAGGAAACAGCTTTAGGGAGTAACCAGCCCCAGACATCAGCTGGTACCAACAGCTGCAAAAGCGGCACAGCAGAGAGTGGGGGGCAGAGAGCTTCACGCAGGGCTGCCTGAGTGCTTGCTGCCAGGTGCTGCTGGGCTGTGCTCTAAATTTCTGCTCTCAGCTTCTTTTCCTCAGCTTTGATTCATTTTTTTTTTTTTTAAATTTCTTCACATACCCCATCCACAAATCTAAGAGAAGGAAAAAAATGGAAGAGAGTGGTGCTATCTCCCCACAAACCCCTGAACTTCAAAGGGGTCTGCTTACTGTGCTTGTGGTCAGCCTTTCCTCTGTCTTTTTGGATGTAGGGACAGATCACAACTGCAATTCTGTGCTTGGGTGGTGCCTGCCACAGCAAGATCCTATTTAACCTTCAGGCACTACTTGTTGTTACTATTGCTAGTAGTAACATTGGGGACGCATATCTGGTTTGTGTTTTGCTGTCACTTGTAGGTATTATGTGCACATAAATTTCTCCCTTAGCTCATTATCTGAGTTTCAGAGTATCTCCTTAACTGGTACTTGCTTTTCCCTTCTACTTTGCTTTTTCCAAGTTATTTCTGATTTGACAGAGCTCAGTGCATTGTTTTTCCTTGAAAATCCACTGCCACTGGCCTTCAGGAATCCCACAAAAATCCACTCTTTATTTTTTTGTCATCGGAGAAAAAGAGCTTATAGATTTTGGCTCAAACATTTATTTTTGTTTTATAGTTGTGACGGGACTTTATGGATTCCGTATATCCTGTTCTCAAAAAGTTGTATAATGTCCTGTTATTAAAAACCTGCCATGTACTGCTTCCTATTCAGTTACGTTCCTGATGTGACTATCAAAAAGACTCTTGCATATGCAGCACAGAATTTTTAAAGAGCTTTTAGACAGTGACGTACTCTCTTATTTTTACTAGAGTGCAAGTGCCTCAGCTATGCCAAGAAGCATTAGCTTATGTGATACTCTGTTTTGAATTGTTGCAAGGTTCTGTTCTATAGTCTTGCTTCCTAAGGCTGATTTACTTCCTAAAAGTCCGGTGGTAAATTTAGTATTTCTAAGAAGTATTACCATTTCATTGAACTTAGAACCAAGCTCCTAGAGAAGGAGAAATTATCTTATTTTCTGTAAAACATTAAGCATATTTATAGCACTGTATGTATGTAAAAATATATAGTGTATTCTCAGATTTTTCCTCCACGGCTTTGACATTTAGGGATAATTTGGGGAAAACTGTAAACTATGCCGTCACCTTTGGTGGTGGGCAGGACCCTGTTATTTCCAGAGTCCTATTCCTTTTACTGAAATTTTATGTGGTTTTAGGAGCAGAGCAAGAAATGAGCTGTGTGACTGTCCTTACTGAAATGCTGCTGTGCTGATATTGCTTTGAAGAATTCATTTGCTTTCTAAAATATTCAGAAATATTCTTGTAGGTCTGCAGTAGTCATGTTTTGGTCTCTCCTTACACATTTTTTTACATGCCTAACTATTCTTTGGCCGTGATTTGGCTACTAATGTTAAAGCACCCAAAATTGTAATAGAGCATGGGAATAGAAAGTTTTTTCTCTTGCATATTCTACTGAGTGTAGTTCTAGGTTCCTTGTGGTTTGTGATTCTTGAGTGTGACTTCCATGGGATTTTGCGTGTAACTAGAACATGGATAAAAATTGAAGGATTTTTCATTCTAGGAGATGTTTTGGCAACATTTTTTCTTTCAAAGAACTACAGTCATATGTTCCAGCTTGTTTTTCTTAATTAATATAACTGCAATATGTATAACTACAGTGTGTTGACACTACCTGACATCTTAGTGCCTGCAGAAATCTTGGAGTAAATGCATGAATTAAAATCCTGCATATTTATAAGTGCTTGCATAGTATGATATGGCATAATTTCAAAGCAGATTAAGAGTTTTGAGGTTAAGCCAACTGGTATATATGGCATGGAATTAGTTTTGCATGTCTGGAGTGAGAAATATGACTCTTCCTCCTCAAATCACCTTCCTTGCTGCTGTTTTCCTTGCCACTTGTGTCCCCTTGTGTTTATGGCATTGTGACACAGACAATGTGAAACATCATTAAAAAGATGAACCAGCAGCCCTTCATATGCCTATTCTGGACATACTACTTTATGCACAGCCCTTTTTTTTTATGTATGAAAATAGGGGTGAGAGGCTAAAACTCTTCCTGAAAATAAAATATGTCACTTAAAAGAAGATTTGTTCAAAGGCTGACGTTGCTAAGAGTGACAAAGACTCTAATGTGACCGTGCGCTTTGCTGAATAGTTGTTTGGTAAATGAAAGAGGGAGGAAATGGACACTTCTGTCCTTCATTGAATCTGTGTCACTTCTGACTAGAAGAGTGTCTCTTAATTTCCATTACATTACTCTCCATCTCTGTCAGTAGCTACTCATCAACATCTGTAATGCAAGAGCATATTGTGCTACCTGTTTTTGCAAGAATATGTTGTATCTTTTGTTTGTCCTAAGTTTAAATTCTGGCACTGAATTACAGATGAAATTTAATTCAATATATTAGAGATATGACCATCTCTAGTTTAAAAAATGCTACTTTCTTGACATGGTAAGCTTCAGAAATGGATTCAGGTGTACCGAGAATTGATTTGAGAAGTATCTCTTGCCTTATGGGAAGGCAGTGAAAAGAAAGCTCAATAAAAGGATGTTGTAAAAGCACTCGAGAGTAATAGACAGTAGCCAAGAGCAAGGAAATGGTAATAGTTGAACATTCAGGAGGCATTCTCACTTTGAATTTGTATTTTAAATGAGTAGGAAAACAATATGATAGTAAAGTACAAATTATGGTATTTTTTTAATTAATAGAACTTTTTCTCTTTTATATTTAGATGAGTCTTTTAAAAACACAAGTAAGCCAGAGTGCTAAGTGTATGCTTAGGCCAATTCATCTTTTCTTTTTTACATCTATCTTGCTGAAATGTCTTTTTGTCCTGATTGTGCTAACGCTGTTTTTCGTTAAACGATTTTCTGGTGGGTAGAAAAGGATGCATGCTACAAAAGAAAATGGTGTTATTGCTGTTACTGAAAATGTTGCTACATATGCCAAATGAATAAATGAAAGTATGAAAGAAGACAGTAAAACAAATCTTAAAATCCTAAGCAAGGCTTGTGTTCTCTATTCTCTATTTGTTACAATAATCTTAGTGATTACAGGAATAAATATTATACTTTCCTAAGGCAATTTGACTTTCAAATGGGTGCCATTCTTTTTAATATCTTAGATAATTTCAAAACTCTCCAGTAAGTAAAATCTAGAGGTTACAAGTAACAACTTGAAAAAGATCCCAGGCTGAAATGCTAAATTTTGACATGGTAAAGCAGTTTCCTACCTCCATCTTCAAATAACAGCAGGTTCTTCATCAAGTAAATAGGAATTCATTCTGTACAGGGCAATGAGGAAGCAAATCAGAAGGATTTAAAAGCAAATGTTGCAAGTTCTAAGTTTTATTCCAGGTATTTCCTTGTGCTGAACCGCCTAAGAGAATTTGACTTGTTTATATGCCTTAGGAATGTTTGGAGACCAGTACTGCTCTAAAAATACAGTGAGGTTTTATTTGGTTTCCTTCTGTATGAGGCTGAACTTTCCAAGGCAATTCTTGAAGAGGGGACTGTCAAAATTTGCTCACCTTATGGAAGAGGCAATGTGGGTCAAAAACAGTAGCCATTTCTGGTTAACGATTGTTGTTTCTATAGGATAACAGATATTTTATGGGGTTAGAGATGGAAACACTATAGCCGCTCTAGTTCACTACTACTAGCTAAAAAATACATCGGACTATTTGGAAGTGTGAAGTTAACTAAGACTTAGATAATGGATCAGAACCATGGCCTATCAAGTCTGTGTTGTTCTGCTTGTTATCTTTTTTACTTTGATGGATATATCATTCAGTTTTGTCCCTTCCTTAGAATCCTTTTTTTGTTTTTTAGTTCTCTCCTGGGCTTGTTTTATGAAGTGATTTTCTCCACTGAGCATGCAAGCACACTTGTTAAGACTTGATATATGTAAGC